>CM029607.1:160844-267927 GCA_017311375.1 Mytilus coruscus
TCTTTGTAAAGATGGTATTTATCCTGTGTGGTAGGCGCTTAGATTGGCGACTGATTGATGAGTCCTGCTTTGCAAATGAGTCACATCTGTCATCACTATTCTGTTGAGCATTATATCGAATGATTGTATTGTCTATAATCCAACCTGGTTTCCTATTTGTTGTTGTTTCAGCAATTCTCCGTAAGCTTCCAAATGATCTTTCTTCTTGTTCACATAAAATTGATTTTGTATTTACAATCCTGTAGACTTCTGGTACATGAACAACTAAACTATGGAAATGGCAACCATACAGTTATCTGGTGGTTACTTTCACTGGTGTTCCTATAACAGAGTTTGTTAATACACTCCTATAACAGATTTTGTTAATACACCAAACAAAAAGTAAGGTTATACAACTGTAGTATCTGCCGTGGTGATCTTTTCCTTCTGAGCTGTATGCAATGTTGATAATTTCAACTAGTATTTGAATCAAGTCAACTGTATCTTCAGAGATTGTATCATGATTCATTTAATACATATTGTGCTAGTTGTATCGCAAAATGCCTGGCGTCAGAACCCTTCATTTGATTTTTATCACCAATGGTTTTGAACAAAAGTTTTCTAATTCAGCTTTTGTTTCTTTGTTTTCAACATGGTGGGGTAGTTCAGTAATGATGTGTTGTACAATGTTAAATATATCATGCAATGGTTCACAAGGCATAACTTAATAGCTTTCAATATTCATTTCCTTTGATGTTTTATCTGGGTGTGTCATAAGTAAAGCATGGGGTCTACATATCCCATGGAGTACTGCTGTTAGCTCTTCCTGTAATCTAGACTTTAAATGAAAAGTATCAACACCCTTTCTTCAAGCTCATCAATCAATTCTTCCTTTTCAGTTTTTGAAATGGATTTATTATTCCGTCCTTAATTTTAATCCAGGAGGAACCTTTAACAACAAATTTTCTTTTATCCTCAAGATCTAAGGGTAGCATTTGATAGCAGCACTCCAAATTCATATAGCTTTTACTTTCTACACCATAAATACAGCTAGGTTTCCCCTCTCTGTTGACCAGCCTCAAATTGCCTGGCTGGTCCATCACCACTGAAAAGTCTGAGTTTGAAATTAAAATCAATGTCTCCATACATTATTTTGTTTGTCAATTGTTTTAGGTCTTCAATCCTTGCTTCAGTGCAACTTATCTGCTGAACTATAAAAAGTGTATTTCATTTCATCTATTTTCAAAATTATTTAAAGAATGACTTAATATTTTTCTGTCTATGAAGAATAACATAAAATGTAGTGCACACTAAATAACCCTCGTAGCAGGTTATTTAAAAGTGTGCACCACATTTTGAGGTTGTTTAGAATAGACAGAAAAATGTTAGTCATCACGTATAATTTAATTCTAAATTGCATTTGTAAGGGTCAATCACAAAATTATGTCTATGAGCTGATAGACAAAACCTCTCAGTCAATCAAAAGATGTGTTACATCCAAAATTAAAATTATTAGATTTTGTAATTTGTAATTATTAGAAGTTTATCACTTTATTTGTATTAATGACTATGTAAGGTAATTTTTTCATCCAATCTAATGTGAAACACATATTTTCAGTCCCCAAGGGTGACTGGGGAATAGAAGTATGGTCAACATTGGTCTTCCTCCGACCGGCGATAAAACCCTCGTCAAAGTGGGTCGTCCGTTTGGCTGTGCGGGATGTACAAATTTGCAGCCACGTCCGGTCAGAATGGGGACGTCAAATCCGATGAATCGTGTAAAGAGAGTGTCACGCTCTTTGCACGTTAAGAACCCTGCAACAACTCTTTGAGGGGTCCGTAGGTGACCGACCTGTTGCAAGGCTAAATTTCTGTCTCTATCCAATGTACCCTCATTTCCCGTGGCAGTCTAAATTTCTCCGACCTTAATCCCAGACGCCCCTACTACAGAACCTACCTATTGTATTTTTGTTAATTTGTTCTCGTCCTGAATATACAAGAAATATTTGCGACTGGACGTTAAGCAACCAACAATCAATCAATCATATTTTCAGAACATGAACAAGCACCAGTAATAGCAGTATCAAGAAAAGGAAAAGGGCTCCTTTCATGTCTGTTACAGACGGTCCTGATACGTCTACATCTATCAGCAATAAAGAAATTGATGACAACAAAATAATTGGTAAATTTAATAAACATAAAAACCATGAACAGTGAAATTTGGGTCAAACCTAAATTTAGCATTTAATTAATAAAATTCAAATCATAATGATTGTATACTTAGTTTCAAGTTGATCTGAACACAACCTCCTGGTGAAAACACACTTATCAAATTTTCATGTTCAATGAACCATGAAATTAAGGTCAAAGCATGTTATTTGACATATTAATCAAGAAACTGACAAACACAGAAAACCATAAAGCAAAACTTTAAAGTTGTTAAATTTTACTTGTTGGTGAATTTACTCATGGCAGTTTTGAATTGGAAAATCCAAATCCAAATATGTAATAAACACCAGTATTTGGCATGGCAGAGGTTGTGTTCTTCTCGTATAATTTATGAGGATGAAGACTCCATATGTCGATCCTTGTCTTCTTGCATAGTAACTTCTGTTACATTTTAACATTAGGCTCAGACTTCTCCTTACTGGACTTTACTGTAAGTGTAACTGTTTGTTTATTTATTCATTGACTAGTTGCACGTGGAAGACACAAGGATTAATTTATTGTATATGAGTTTGCCATCATCATTCGGCGAAAATCTGACTGCTTTTCTCATCTTCACTGTATAATTTGCCATTTATTGATGTATTCCTTTATGCTCCAACTACTAGGCAAGCGGGGCATCTGAGTCCCATGGATCACATTCTCTATTCGGTTTTAAAATTCTTCTGAACAAACCGTTTAATTTGTAAGCTGCGGTAGTTCTTGTTTCACAAATTTAAAAAAAATATGTAGTGTCATAATTTTTATGCAACATTATTTGTAATGTACTTTAATTTATTCCTAAGTCTATATTTGAAGATGGATGCTTTTAAGCACCTCACCACTAGGCAAAGGGGCATCACATTTGACCAAAGTTAGTCTGTAAGAGGTATGCATATAAATAAGAAGATGTGGTATGAGTACCAATGAGACAACTCTGCATCCAAGTCACAATGTATTTAAAGTTAACAATTATAGGTAAAATGACGCCTTCAACACAGAGCCTTAGCTCAAATGTATGTCTGTTTGTCTGTCTGTCATAGGTAACAAAATTGGTTTCCCAACTCTAGTTTGCCTCAACCAAAAAACAGAAAGACTTTTGAATCAATGAAACAAGGTTAATTTAATATTGATGAAAATTGACTATAACCAAGAATCAACCTAAGGAACCACCTACTGAGTATAAATTAAGCGAGGTAAAGAAGAATGGGTAGGGAGTTGAAAACAGAATTATCTCATCTGGACAAAAGATGTTAGGAAAAATTCTTCCTGTCTTGGTGGATTCTGATCAGGTATATACCTGCTTTACTTTTGAGCTTTTGATTTCAAATGAAATAAATATTGCTGATCTTGCACTCATCAGACTTGAGTGTGTAGATTCAAACAAAATCTTTGGTTAGCTTCCTTGCTAGCTGAAGTGTAAAGTCATTATTAGGTAAGATATACTACCCTCCTTTCGGAGTAGTTGAGTCCAATAGACAGATAGATTGGTTATCCTTCATATTAGTCTACTTTCAAAGGAGGGTAGTATATCTTGCATAATAATGACTTTACACTTCAGCTAGTAGGAAGCTAACCAAAGTCTGATGACCGTGAGGTGACTGGATTTGATTGCTTGAATAATTTTGATAAAAAAGCCAAGAAAACTTTAACAAAAATTTCCTTGTACATAGTGGTTAAAATTTCAAATTGGCATACATGAAGAAACTGCACCACAGATCTAAAAATTGCTTACAGGCTAAAAGTCTACATAATCAAGCTACAAACTAAAATGATTCCCTATCATAGAATTCAAGAAAACTTAAACGAAAATCATGGAATTCAAGAAAACAAACAGAAAAATACAATGATTCGTTACTTTTAAAAATATTGGCAAACAGGGAGTGAAAACATGGCATATACAAAATTGCTTACACTCAACATTACAAAAAAAACTTGATGAAAGTTTAAACCTGTCTTTCAGACAGACAGAATGATGGGAGGAGGGAGTTAGAAGTTGGGGATTACTAGACCTTTGTCACGTACCTTTCGTGACACTGATAATATTGCCAATAAATGTTGTAAATGAGAAACTTATTTCATTTTTAGCTCACCGTTCCGAGCTTTTGACATCACTTGGCGTCCGTTGTCGTCTGTCGTCGTCCGTCTGGTGTAAACTATTTCAAACATCCTCTCTCTGAAACTACTGAACCAATTCCAACCAAACTTAAACTGAATGGATGATCCTTAGGGTATCTAGAATAAAGTTTGTGTTTTATATTCTGTTTCGTCAAAAACATGGCTGCCATGGCTAAAAATTGAACATAGGGTAAAATGCAGTTTTGGCTTATATCTCAAAAACCAAAGCATTTCCAGCAAATCTGACATGGGGTAAAAGTGTTCATTAGGTGAAGTTCTATCAGCCCTGAAATTTTATGATGAATTTAATAACCCATTGTTGGGTTGCTGCCACTAAATTGGTAATTTTAAGGAAATTTTGCAGGTTTTTTTATAATTATCTTGAATATTATTAATGATAAAGATAAACTGTAAACAGCAAAATGTTCAGCCAAGTAAGATCTACAAATTAGTTTTCTATGACCAAAATTGTCAATTGACCCTTAAAAGAGGGCACGAAAGATACCAGAGGGACAGTCAAACTCATAGATTGAAAAAAAAAACCGACAACGCCATGGCTAAAAATAAAAAGACAAACAATAACACAGAAGACACAACATAGAAAACTAAAGACTAAGCAACACGAACCCCACCAAAAACTGGGGGTGATCTCAGGTGCTCGGGAAGGCTAAGCAGATCCTGCTCCACATGTGGCACCCGTCGTAGCTTATGTTATTACAAATCCGGTAAATAATCTAATTCGGTAGGTCACATTCGTGAAAAGGGAAGGTATTGTAGTTACGACATAAGGAACATATCCGATATCATCTGTGAAACGATTATTCCATAACGGTCAACTAACTCGTGATGGCGTCCGTAAAATTTACGAAGGGATGATTTCAACTTCACCATGTGGAACTCTTGGTTTAATAGCGTCCTTGTGAGCAGCAATCCTCTATCAAGGAAATCATGATAGGAAATACAAGCCCGGGAATATCGTATCAATTGGGAGATATATACTCCGTATGCAGACGCTGCTGGAATGTTGCTACATAGAAATGGAAAGTTCACAATTGGGAAGCTGAAATCATCTCTTTTGTCGTAAAGTTTAGTTTTCAACCGACCCTCATTGTCAATTTCTAGATGTAAGAGTTATTGTCCTTTAAGGACAATTTTACACAATTTGTTTATCATGTTTTCTTCTAACTTTAAAAATCTGCTCTTCTGAAACTACTAAACCAATGCCAACCAAACTTTAGCTGAATGATCCATAGGGTATCTAGAATAAAGTTTTATGTTTTATTTTCTGTTTCGTCAAAAACATTCCCGCCATGGCTAAAAATAGAACATAAGGATAAAATGCAGTGTTTGGCTGGGGAATAGAAGTGTGGTGACCATTGGTCTTCCTCCGACCGGCGGTAAAACCCTCGTCAAAGTGGGGCGTCCGTTTGGCTGTGCGGGATGTCCAAATTTGCAGCCACTTCCGGTCAGAATGGGGACGTTAAATCCGATGCCTCGTGTAAAGAGAGTGTCACGCTCTTTGGACGTTAAGAACCCTTGCAACAACTCTTTGAGGGGTCCGTAGGTGACCTGTTGCAAGGCTAAATTTCTGTCCCTATCCAATATACCCTCATTTCCCGTGGCAGTCTAAGTTTCTCCGACCTCAATCCCAGACGCCTCTATTACAGAACTTACCTATTGTATTTATTGTTAATTTGTTCTCGTCCTGAATATGCATGAAATATTTACCACTGGACGTTAAGCAACCAACAATCAATCAATCAATGTTTCCTCAGAAAACATGGTTGCCATGGCTAAAAATAGAACATAGGTTTCGACTTATCTCTCAAAAACTAAAGCATTTAGAGGAAATCAGACAAGAAGTTAAAGTATTTATTAGGTCAAGGCCTACCTACTCTGAAATTATCAGCCAAATCGGGTATCTGATTTATTTTAATTGGTATTTCTATCAATTCTTCACACACACAAAATATTTCTTGCATTTAAAAGAAATATGATCAAGTTAAAGTGAGAAACACCCATCTTCACGGTTTAAGTGTGTGTGTTTTTTTTTTTTTTTTTGTCTAAATGTCTATCGGTCACATGACTTGAAATCCCTTCTACATGAAACTTCTATCATTTCACTAATTATAACATCTAAAACATATGAATATTCATTTTGTAACCTGTAACAAGCCTTCAGTAGATCTTTATCTATTCTTGGGTTGAATTAATGGTAAACGGACAGAAAGTCACAGGACAAAAAGTCACAAATAATTTGTTGACAATTGTTTGAATATCAAAGAAAGATCATGAAATATTTGCTTTTTATTACATATATTCATTGTACATTTTAGGAAATTGTTCATAATTCATGAAATAAATGAAAATTTATTAATTTATAATCATTCAAAGGATATATTTCTTGGCACCATGAAGCCATTTAAGAACCAAAGAAAAATAATCTCAAAGCTGAATTGTGACTTTTAGTCCGTGTCTTATTGTCCGTGACTTTATGTCCTGTGACTTTCTGTCCTACATACGAATTAATAATCACTGAGTATCTGGATTAAAGTTCCTTTAACATTTTACTTGAGTACTGACAACGACAAAATCATTTACTTGAGTACTAACTTTACCTCACTAGTTAATTGACAAGCAGATGTGAGACAAGGCTGTCTAAGATAACAACAATAATATAATAATGGCAATTTTATTAGCTTGGTAACCCCAAGCCTTACACCCCCCTTGTACATGATATATGACATAATAAAAAATATAACCCCATACAATAAAACAATAAGTATTACAAATACTCAATTACAAAAAATATTCAAAATAAGCAAAGCAAAATACCACAACACCCTTAGTAATGCTACTGGGAGGGTGGGTGGGGCTTGAGAAAACGTGCTTGCATGCTTACAAAGCTAATCACAATGCCATGTGGTCACTATCTCTGCGAGGCTGCGCATGAGTGAGGGTCGTCTCAAGGCTAGCTAACCCTGGGATATTAATACACGTGGCTAAAATTTACAAATTACACTTTACCTCACTAGTTAATTGACAAGCAGATTTGAGACAAGGCTGTCTAAGATAACAACAATAATATAATAATGGCAATTTTATTAGCTTGGTAACCCCAAGCCTTACACCCCCCTTGTACATGATATATGACATAATAAAAAATATAACCCCAAACCCAAACAAGAAGGGGGTAGTTTGTTAAAAAGAAGGTAATAAAGAACAGAAAGACGTCATGGCTTTGAGACGCTGGTCTCTATCAGAATCAATATAGCGTAAAAAACAATCACTTGACCAATAACCTAACAATTTAATGTCACTGTCCGAAAGACCTACAGATCCTGCCCAAGTGGCAGCACCCCTACGAAAAGAGTGTCCCCCATAACTTTGAGGATTACAGCCAAGGTGTTGCAACAAAAAACGGAGGCATTGGAGAAAAACAGTATAAGACAAACAACTTTTGTCAGATAACCTAAATAAAGGATCCAAGGGATCTCCAGGTAAGGCAAGCACGCGGGATAAGGCTTCATACGGACAAAGCTGGTGACCGTGTAACAAAGGGAGAATTACCTCAATAGGCTTAGAACGAAACTGCAGCGTCTTAGTAACTTTGAGCGTTACAAGCATACCCCAGCTACAAGGCAGCACATCTACCCTTCGCAAATTGATTTCTGGATCAAAAGAACCTTTGACTAAAAATTGTTTGGTCGCAAAACCATAAAACCTGTAAGGCAAGCAGCCCAAAAAACAATATTATTATGACATTCAAGATTTAAAATTGATTTAAATCTTAACAACAGTTCTGGCGTAACAGGTGCCTTACAATTTTGACTGGTACTAAGTTCCCGTTTGACACCAGTTAGTAAATGCCGGACATTCCAACAGCTTGCAATAGGGTCTGGTTTGTCGTGCGATTTATGCAGCACAGAAATAATGTTCAAATACGATCGTATCGAGCTAAACGCAAAGTTTTCACATCCACAAGAAAAGCAATGTAAAGTTCTACAGTAGTTTTGGTTGTGCATGGCACTGGTTTTGGTCATAATTTTCACAGAATTCGAGATAAGTCTTGAGATGAGTACGGTAAGTTCCTGAAGTTGAACTAGCCCACCCTTGCTTTTCAAGCGAACCATGCTGTTCTCCCAACATTTACGTTTCCATTGTTTCTCCATCTGGAATTAAAAAAGTCAAAAGATATGTGATTTAGTAGCTCGATAGTCGTAAACGGTATATAAAATAAGTGGCTCACAAGTTTATCATAAAGCCTAGATAATTGTCCTGGTTCATGAAGTCTTGACGCGGCGTCAGCAATAACATTATTACGACCACTGATAAATTTGGCTCTGATGTCGAAATTGTGTGTAGCCGACAACCAGAAAAGTTCTCTCAACTGAGTCATTAAAGTTTTGTTTCTAGAACTACCTTTGTTAATGATGCATTTTGTAGTCATGTTGTCTGTAGATACGACAACACGTTTATTAGTCCACAAATGTCCCCATCTCATCGCGGACAACACAATAGCCATAGTCTCTTTAATATTTATGTGATAGTTCTTAAAATTCGGTAAATCTGTGTCCCAATTCACATAAAAAAATCACCTTCATAATATCCAGCACCACCATGTAAACACGCATCAGTTTGCAAGCAAGTAACTGGTTTAGAATCTAAAAAAGTTACTGTTCCATTGAACACATTCATAAAATTAACCCACCATGCAATATCAGAAAAGAAATCTGTAGATAAAAGTATTTTTGCATTCCTATTCGTTGTATTTACATTTGATAGGTTATCAATTAATCGCCTTACAAAAGTTCTACCCCCCTTTACCATCTGACAAGCCCAATTTAGTTTGCCACACAAAGATTGTAGTTGTTTCACACTGGCTCGTTTGCGGTTTTGAAAAGATAAAATGACATCATGGAATTCTCGTCGTTTCTTATCAGGCATAGCGAGAGACAGAGAACATGTGTTTATGACAATCCCTAAAAACGTTAAACTTTGAGATGGACCCTCAATTTTATTCCAGCTGATGTTGAAACCTAATCTACGTAAAGTATCGATTAGTAAACGAATTCCTGTTTGACACTTATGAAACGTATCTTCAATCACTAAAAATCATCTAAATACGCAATGCAAGTAATATTATATTTACATTTCATGATTTCACAGACAGAAGCACTTAATTGCTGAAAATTTTAGGGCTTCGCGCGTGACCAAACGGAAGTTTAGCATCATACATATATGTTGGAGAACCGTCCCCATTAAACGTTCACTGGCCTGTCAAAGGATAATCAGAATCATGACACTTTACGGATCTATAAGCACTCTTTAAATCTATTTTCCCGAGATAATCATTACGTTTAATTATCTTCAATGCATGTCGTAAATCCATGTAAGAACAACTAGTATCCGTAGTGTATGAATTAAGAGAAATGCCTGTCGGTAGGCTAGCATCATGAATGATACGCACATCGCCATTTGATTTTTCTATTGCACCTATTGAGCTGATTATAATCGGTTTAGTTTTAGTAACTACATAATTCCCAAGTTCAATTTCTAGTTCAATTTGTTTTCAACAGCACGATGAAAACGGAAAGCGGACGAATATTTTTTCTATCTACAAGCAGATGCGGACCATAAACAACACTTAGCATAAAACCATCTTTTACACCGTTTAAAATAAAATCTCTGTCTACCACAGAAGCAGGCAGCAATCGGTTCCACGCCTCAAAACGTAAACAATTTAAGTTTTTGCTGCATGGTGTAATCCTAATTCTGAGGCGCATACGGTTTTTGCGACTTTATCAATATGAGTGGCACTGCTGTGTCCGTGACCTGAGATAGCAGAATGACTGCTTGACATACAAATAGCACAATGGTGCATCATTCGACAATCTTGGCGGTAACAAGAGTTATTATTAAAGCTCCTGCAGATTTCTCGCCCGTCGGGTAAAAGGCCTCTCCGACGATCGTTATTAGCAGATTGTTTTCCATGCGGTTTTGTAGCATCGTTCATGGCTCTCGTTGTTTGATATTTCACGTTTAGACACAAGTTGGAAATCTCTTAAATCCTGACGATATGTCCCCATGTAAATTTTTCCTCCGCCTGCTTGTCTCTGTACTCTTTGTCATAGAGCAGGACAGAGTACCAAACATATTTTGAGGCGAGACGGAAGATGTCAGCTGTACAGTTAAGATATGTATTAACATTAAACGCGGTATTACGTTTAAGCAATTCCTGCAAAATTCGAATGTTAGCGAAACCCCACTCTTCCATAGAAATCTTGTCTAATGTTTTCTTTTTGCCTACCCGAAATTCCATATCCCCGGCAAGTGTTATCGTTTGGTACTGCGGGATAGGCTCTGGCCAAAGAAAATCAACAATCTGCATTGCTTTGCCTGATTTCTCTGTGCTACATGCAATAATGTCAGAAATTTCATGAATTTGCTCACCTTTTGTAGAATTTTGAACCAACGCGGCGGCAGACGGCTGAACTGTTGGCAGTAGTTGAAGGTTTTTAAGATTGTCCTTTTCCTCTTCAATTTTTCGTTTTAACTCCACTTTTCTTTTCTCGGTTTTCAAACGTTTAAGTTCGTTTTCTAAGGCATTAATTTCCTCATTGTCATTATCCTCAGTTAACTTTTCAAAGGAGTCCGCAAATTCCCATCACTTTCACTGTCGCTATCTTCTTTGTTGTCGTGAGTATCACTTTCAGTTTCCTTGTGTTTTGTTGCTTTCGGCTTCAAACTGTCAATTATGTCTTTGCGTTTTCACCAGCATTATCCCTTTTTCTCGTGTACTAGCCAAAATGGATTAGGAGCTTAAGAAAAACGTGCTTGCATGCTTACGAAGCTGATCACAATGCCATGTGGTCACTATCTCTGCGAGGCTGCGCATGAGTGAGGGTCGTCTCAAGGCTAGCTAACCTGGGATATTAATACACGAGGCTAAAATGAGCCACGTGTATTAATATCGCGTAAAATTGTACATTTATCCTAAATTACACAACGACAAAATAATTTACATGAGTAGTAACAACAACAACAATTTATTATGTAGTAGCTTGTGCAGAATTGCAATTCTAACGTTTCAAACGACCTCATGAAAGCATTATAACCAGCATCTATCGATACAAATCCCGCAGAACTGCGTTCTTACCGTCTAAATTGAACTGTTTGCTATGAACGAACTTGTAGCAAAATCAGAGCTTCGATATCTGAATCATCATTAGCACCATTGAAGGTCGTCCCACGATCCGAAAGATACACCTTGACTTGTCCTGGCAACGACAGTCATCAACACAGAGCATTAATGAACGACGAACTACTTAGGATTCGATCACATCTACAGCTCTTGGAGTCAGACACGTCCGGTCAAAATGGGTAAGTAAAATTCGATGCCTCGTGTAGTGAGTGCCACGCTCTCTGCACATTAAGAACCCTTGCAACAACTCTTTGAGGGGTCCGTAGGTGGCCTGTTGCACAAGGCACAGGCTTATCTGTCGTAGTCCGCGAAAACAATTTATTAAGAATTTATTGTAAAAATTAAAACTAGTAAGATATCCTGCACAAGGCACGGAATTATCTGTCATAGTCCGCGAAAACAATTTATTTAGAATTTATTGTAAAAATTAAAACTGGGTATCCCAGATACATTAACACCTCTGCCAAACACTTTCTTAGAATGAGGTTGTGATATGTACTCTAACGCTACCTTCCCCAAGGGTGACTGGGGAATAGAAATATGTTCACTACAGGTCTTCTTATGCAGTAAAATCCTTGCCAAAGTGGGGCGTCCGTTTGGCTGTGCGGGATGTACAAGTACGCAGCCACGTCCGGTCAGAATGGGGACGTTAAATCTGATGCCTCGTGTAGAGAGAATGTCACGCTCTCTGCACGTTAAGAACCCTTGCAACAACTCTTTGAGGGTCCGTAGGTGGCCTGTTGCAAGGCCAAATTTCTGTCCCTATCCAATATATCCTCATTTTCCAGTGGCAGTCCAAATTTTCCCGACCTGCAACCCAGTTGACCTGTCTTGCCGGACCTACCTATTGTATTTATTGTTAATTTGTTCTCGTCCTGCATGAAATATTTGCCACTGGACGTTAAGCAACCAACAATCAATCAATCTAACGCTACCTGCGGGGAAATAAGATCGGATCGGTATCTTCAATGCGGCACTCCTTCAATACATATGCATCATGTCAAAAAAATTTAAACGTCAATACTAAGAATATTGTTTTTTTCTTTTACTTTTATTTCTGAATTTTGAGTAAATTAAGTAAATTGAATATATATTACCAAGGAAAATGAAATTAGAAATACGTTAAATATAATCGAATTAGTGAAATTAATGTCTACATTAAAATTAAATATGTACAATGTCACATTTGTTCTTTATATATTTTATATACCTTTTAATAAATATTATGTGAAAATATACTTTTAAAATTACTTACCTTTCTAGGGCCTTGGCCATGTCGTACTTGTTGTCTGTAAAGCAACAGTCCTTACATAGGAACTTTAGAGACACATCTGACCACGCCGATAACATTGAATCATTCATTGGGACACAAGCACTGTGAACCCAACGACCACAACTACTGCACTGAATTGTGCAATCAACACATTCTTCATCACATTGAACACAAGGATATAAAGTCATTTCTAAAATGGAAGACAGAACATATGTCTTCACAGGTTTTTATACAAAATTTTAGTTACTTTTATATTTGCCTATGCATATCTTTAATTTCTTTTTGAGAAAATGTTATTACAACACACATACGAATCATCCATTCAGCTGCTTTGCTTTTATTATAAAACAATCAAGTATTATCGATTTTTTATTAAATTTAAATTAAATATGTGAAAATTCTTAATTACGTTTCATTCAATATTGAGTAAATCGTTAAGAAAACTAAAATGTGATTGGAGTAATTGCACCACTGGACGTTAAGCAACCAACAATCAATCAATGGAGTAATTGCATGGCTTAGATGTACTTGTTAACTTTTCAAAACCTTACTGATAATCAATTATTGGAAAATACTCTGTATATACAGTATATTATATAATACTTTATTTTCATAGCACTATATTTATAATGATCTTTATGAACTCACCTGCTTTCTGTAAATCATTTTAAGTTATAAAATACACTTATAATATAATATTATTTAATAATCAAAGTTTAAATGTCACCAATGTGTGCTAATATTAAAATTTCAAGTGTTATTCGGTCATTACAAGTGATATTTAGATAATAACGGTGTTATTTGGTCATTCGAGGTACCTCTCTGCACGTGAAGAACGCTTGCGACAACTCTTTGAGGGGTCCGTAGGTGGCCAGTTGCAAGGCAAAATTTCCGTCCCTATCCAATTTACCTTCGTTTTCAGTTGCAGCCTAAATTACTCCGATCTTATCCCGGACAGCCTCAATTACAAGACCAACCTTTTGTATTTATTTTATTTTGTTCTCGTCATGAACGTGCATGAAATATTTGCCACTGGACGTTAGCAACCAACAATCCACCAATCATTGCGTGAATGGAGGTTACAAAACAAGGCGATTCAAATCCGGTGCACCTTTAATGTTTTACATACCTTTCTGACTACCAACGACAAATTTATTTTACAATTGCTTTGAAACGTTGCCAGCCAAAAAAAAAAATAAATAAATCCACATCCTCCCACCGCATTACTCTCAACGGAGTAGAAGTGAATTTGTATTTGCCAAAACTAAAATGTCGTTTTATGCATATAACCTTTAAGCTTTATTGATCTTTTCTCGATTTGTTTCTTGTGTTTGAAATTGAAGAGCAATAGAGATCTAAGCCATTATAAACATACATCAATATATATTATATCTTAGATATGTTTGGATATCTCCTCTGAAGATAAGATTTACGACGTTAAGGAATAATGACAAACTCACACAGGTATATATATAGATACAGTTTGATCAACGGTAGTTTGTCCATCTATATTATATTGCATAACAACTATATTATATCTGCAGAAATTATTCTGTACGGAAAGATTTGATTTTGTTTAATTGTTATAATAATCAGTGTAATCACTTGTATGAAATTTAACTTAATAGTTCTGCTCAAATTATGTAAACGGACAGAAAGTCACAAATTTGATAGGACAAAAGTCACAAATAATTTGTTGACAATTGTTTGAATGTATAAGAGAAAGATCTTGAAATATTTTCATTTTATTATATTCATTCTACAATTTAGGAAACTGTTCATTGGCCTTGTTAATGAAAATTTATTATATTTTAATCATGCATAGGATATATTTCTTGGCACCATGAAGCCGTTTAAATACCAGTCCAATTTGATTTCCTAAGAATTACTTGATCATTGTTGATATTTATTAAATAAATTTTAATAACAAAGTTGATGTATATATGACAGTTTATATGTTGTTTTTTTCAAAATAAGTGTTTCTACTTTAAAAAAAAAATAATGTCAAATCTGAATTGTGACTTTTGTCCTACATTCTAAAATTATTAGGCGTCATAAGTGACAATAAAAGACTTTGTATTTGGTAATTGGAAAATAAATGCCGTTTGTAGTACGGTTGTATCGACAAACATTTATACATGTCACATCAGAGTCAAATAATCCTGATCTCCTTAATGTTTTTCTCTTTAGAAAACTTCTACAGGAAAATCAGTAAGAAATAATCTCTACAGTAGAAAACTTATTGTGATCTGCCATTTTACAATACAAGATGGCGGCAGACATTTCTTTCAGATCAATGCATAGGTTTTTCAAAAGTGATGATTTTCTAAATATTGTTTAACATTTCACAGTGGTATTATACTTTAACTTTGTTTAAACCTGTTTATTTACTTTTGACCTTAATTATTTATCCTTACAATTTTTATTAACTATGTATTTGCATTCAGGTATCAGAGATCAAATTTATTCGTTCATTGTGTGTTAATTTACGTTTTTGATTGAGTTAAGCCTTCCAATTGATATTTTATAGTGTGTCTTTCTATGTTGTGATGTTATACTATTGTTTCAGAAAAGGAGAAGGTTTGGTACCATTAAAACGTTTAATCCCGCTGCAAATGTTTGCACCTGTCCTAAGTTAGGAATCTGATGTACAGTAGTTGTCGTCTGTTTATGTAGTTCATACGTGTTTCTCGTTTTTATATAGATTAGACCGATGGTTTTCCCGTTTGAATGGTTTTACACTAGTAATTTTTGGGGTCCTCTATAGCTTGCTGTTCGGTGTGAGCCAATGCTCCGTGTTGAAGGCCGTACCTTGACCTGTAATGGTTTACTTTTATAAATTGTTACTTGGATGGAGAGTTGTCTCATTGGCACTCATACCACATCTTCCTATATCTATATAAAACAAAATCTTATTTCGTCGATCAATTATTTATTATCAATAATCTTACCTTTGATTGGTTTCTGGTCTTTTATTTCACGTTGTTCGTACATATGAAACACCTGAACTACTTTAGAATAAGCCCTGCTTCCTATCATAGCCAGGTTATCTAATGGCTGATAACTTCTTAAATCCTAAAGAAGACACAATGAAAAAATATACGACCTGTGAAAATGAAATCGCTACATATTTCCTCATAAAGAATTTGTTTCTACTTCGCCAAATCTATTTAATTTGAAATTGCATAAACAATTTCTACTATAAGAGTTATGTTCCGTTTTTAAAAGCCACGCTGTGGTTCGTAAGTCGTAATGCTAAGTAAAATAAATTTCTCCATGGAAATACATTATAGATATATAGATTCCGATGTCAGCAGTTCTTCCGTTTTATAGGATACTAGGTAATATTCTTTGTCGCCCACAATACCTAAACCATGAGCAAACAAACATTATCTTATTTTGCGAAAGTAACTTTGCGATTCTTTCTCTTCATATTCTTATCTTCGCAGTGATGTTAAGGCAATTTCGATTAGATTTGGTCAGGGGAGGTAACTCCGCAAAGATCTCATTAAATATTCATTAATGGCGATGAGACCGAAAGCTGCGTCTGTCGATAAAATGTATGATAACAAATTACATACATGCATTTGAATTAAAACGGGTATCAATATGGTGTAATTTATTTACTGAAACGCGAATATTGTATGTTTGTGCCTTAATTATATTGTAAACGGTTGCAATAGCTGTTTTTCTTGCGGAGATTGTCCGCTTGTGGGACCCCGTCTCCTTTTGCGGATCAACCAATCAGAAGACGATCGCCGTCGGAAAGATGCTTGTGGTTTGTAGAATGGAAAGCACCTTCCTGCGGAAAATATTTTCACTTCTATGTGAAAATCTTACAAGAAAAGTAAGTTTAAGACACCAAATTTGTAAAATATATGAAACATACATTGTTTCTTTTGTTAATCATTCATTTCAGATGGCGAAAAATGGCACTGTATAAGAAAAAAACGAGTTCAGTGTTAGCAAGTATGATATACACGTGGTCAAAACGAAAGTAGACTGCAAAAAATATATGAAATTAGAATAATTTATAGAATCTAGTCAGTAAATGAACAGAATATCGAATGAAATAAGTTCTCTGCATCTTGCCAAGATCCCATTCTCAACACTCGCCCTGTAATTCGTTCCTAATTTATGTTTTGTAGGTAAATTTTAACACTGGCTCCACAGTTGCTTCGGAGCCCGGTGCCCACATTGCTTGAGCCGGGATCCCTACCCTCAAAACATGGAGACCGAACACTGGAGCCTTGGGCACACACCCTTGTTCGAATGAACCATGAGCCCCTAATTTGAAGCCTGGGACACGAGGAACCCTGATCCCTTAATTTGGAGCCCACAGACCAGGGTAACACGAATGACCGAATAACACCGTTATTATCCAAATAACACTTGTAATGACCGAATAACACTTGAAATTTTAATATTGGCACATATTGGTGACTTTTAAACATTTGATTATTAAATGAATCTGGCATGATGTTGTCCCCCCAATTCCAGTCTCAAGTCCAGATTACAACATTTTTGCTGAAGGCTTGAGGGTATTTTTCAACACCCTATTTTTATAGATTCCTACTAGAAGTTGAAAGCGTCGAAAGCAAAAAACAGCATGAAATTCTTTCATAGATGTCATAATTATTCTGACTTATCCTTAACCTTGCATCTCTCTCTGATAAATGCCTGCACCTTGGATAAAAAATTATCTTAGAAATAACATTTTTCACACCCGTATGAAATTATAAGGATCATGGGAATTTTTTTCAAAATTTGGTTCTTTGGTTTTAGTTTGCAAGAGTTGGACTTATGGCAGCTTCATACATTCAGGGATAATTAGCTTGTTTTGTGCTTTTTGGAAGAATTTGAAATTGGAAATATGGACAATGTATGGAATCAAATTGATTAATAAAAATTGTGAAAAAAAAATGGAAAGTAATACATGGTAAATAATAATTATGTGAGTATGACCTAAGTTATTAGTTTTAACAGTAATTTTGAAATCCCAAAACATTTATCCTTGGATAATAACATTAAAATCTTTAACATGAAGTTAAATTGCAGTATTATCATTTATATTTTAATGGACATTAATTTAAAAAAACTTAGTTAATTAAAATGCTTAAGTTTTAATTCAAGGAAAATTAATTGTCATAATTGTTATTTAAACTTAAACTTATTTGATCCAGTGTCTGTCTAAAATGTATTTATTTATATATTAGCTTCTTCAATGGTTAATATTTCCAGTTTTATGTCAAACAACGAGAAATTAAAGCAACAGTACAGAAGTTTGTATTAAATACACAAAAATACACAGCTAGGGTAATACACTGATTTGAAATAAGTGTAGTATTATGTAAGGATATTACGCCTGGTTTATTTATTGACCAGGCGTACTCATTTGCATATTACGCCTGGTTTTTCTGGACCAGGCGTACTCATTTAAATTTTACGCCTGGTTTCTGCCTCAGTTACGCTTGGTTTCCGCCTGGTTCACGCCTGGAAATGCATTCCTTAAACACTGCAATGACACCAGGATAAAGTATGGTTTTACGCCTGGTTTCCGTGTCATATACGGGCATCACATTTCGTACAGGCGATGTACTCAAAGTCATCAATATGACCAATAGCAAATTTTATACTTGTTGATTGAATTGACCAATTTAAATGCATAGTCTAAATAATCATGATAATATAATATGATTTCTTGAAAGGCAGATTTGTTGATTTTTACTGTGAAGCAAGTTCATATGTATGACAGTCCATCATAATGTCTTAGGAAGGATCACAGCAAAAATTAAAGAAGCCTTTCATGACAAAATATTATTGGACTAATAGATATACAAAATGTATTATGTTGTTTGTTAATCATGACTGCCCACCTTGACATGTTCTTTTAGATTGACCCCAAGGGTGACTGGGGAATAGAAGTATGGTCACCATTGGTCTTCCTCCGACCGGCAGTAAAACCCTTGCTAAAGTGGGGCGTCCGTTTGGCTGTGCGGGATGTACAAATTTGCAGCCACGTCCGGTCAGAATGGGGACGTTAAATCCGATGCCTCGTGTAAAGAGAGTGCCAGGCTCTTTGCACGTTAAGAACCCTTGCAACAACTCTTTGAGTGGTCCGTAGGTGACCTGTTGCAAGGCTAAATTGCTGTCCCTATCCAATATACCCTCATTTCCTGTGGCAGTCGAAATTTCTCTGACCTTAATCCCGGAAGCCCTATTACAGAACCTACCTATTGTATTTATTGTTAATTTGTTCTCGTCCTGAATATGCATGAAATATTTGCCACTGGACGTTAAGCAACCAACAATCAATCAATCAATCTTTTAGATTGGTTATCATCAGTATTTAAATTAAAATAACACTGCATGCATGCAGATAATAACTATTATACATGTACATGTATGTACTTCAGTTATAGCAAACATTGTCAAGGTAGTAAATTGTTTAGTACTGTAAATTCAGAAAGAATTGCTAGGTTTTCATGAATGTGAATATTAATGCGACTTGATAAGTATCACAATAATAAAACTCACATTCTAGTATCAGATACATGTATCTATCATGTCTATATACAGATTTTCCTGTAAAAGAATTTGCAGTATTAAATAAACCTGATATTTTGTCCTTTCTTTCAAAAATCACAATAATAAATGCACAATAACTTAAGAATTCACAGTAAATATTCTAAGAAACAACTATTATCTATAATACCAAATGAACAGAGTTGAAATTGAAAGTCGCGTTTTCTTCTTTCACATCAAATCCACGAATATTGTTTTATACCACAAAGGGGTAATGACTAACGTAGTTTATTATGTGTTCATTTCAAGATCTTTTGGGGGTATTTAGGGTTAAATTCGGAAAAAGCCTGTTCGGATTGACCGTCCTACACTACGTGCGGCTCTGAAATTTTCGTGCCATCATCATTTCCGTCATTGCACGTCTGCCTGGCAAAATTAAATTTTATTTCGTAGCACATACTGTAAATATTGACCTTACACTGAAACACTTTGTGATACACATTCCCTTGACGCTCTCAACAATTTAACAACAGATTTTACACGTCAAGAGCTTTTCCTACTGGGGAACTGCAGCAATTCAACATGAAAAGGGTGGGGATTACTTCAGCTTTCGGTTAAAAATGGGTACCCAAGTGCGGCTGGAATGTGACCCACCCCCATTCATATATTAATGCATAAAATGTTTTCGGTAAAAAATGGTACTGAAGTGCGGCTGGAATGTGACCCACCCCCAATCATATATTAATGCATAAAATTTTCAGCCCACTCATATATGGGGGTGGTTCTGAGCATGGAAACACCAGAAATCAGGTGTAAATCCAGGATTTAATGTTAGGATGGGGTGAACAAAATATTGTTCTGTGGAGCGGAGCATATGTTGCGAAATATTTTTGGGTAAATTAGCACGAAAACACCTGAAATCAGATGCGGATTGACCTTATACTGAAACACTTTGTGATACACATTCCCTTGACGCTCTCAGCAATTTAACAACAGCTTTTACACGTCAAGGGCTTTTCCTTCCGGGAACTGCAGCAATTCAACATGAAAAGGGTGAAGGATTACTTCGGTTTTCGGATAAAATGGGTACAGAAGTGCGGCTGGAAAGTGCCCCTTCCTCAATTCATATTAATGCATAAAATTTTCAGCCCACTCATATATAGGGGTTGTTCTGAGCACGGAAACACTTGAAATCTGTTGTGGATCCAGAATTTGAGGGGACGCAAAAATATTGTTCCACCGAGAGAAACTTTATATCTTCAAATTATGAACCAAAGTATATTTTGCGAGTATTTTCTTGTATTATAGATATACATGATATAAGAAAATGTGGTATGAGTGCCAATTGGACAAGTCTCCATCTAGGTTACATTTTGTAAAGTAAACCATTATAGGTCAAAGTACGGTCTTCAACATGGAGCCTTGGCTCACACCGAACAGCAAGCTATAAAAACCCCAAAATGACTAGTGTAAAACCATTCAAACGGTATAAACCAACAGTCTAATCTATATAAAAACAAAAACGAAAACACTTATGAACCACACCAACAAACGACAACTACTTAAAATCTGATTACTAAATATCTGATATTGAATTAGAAAAGTAACTGCATTAAAATTCAGGATTTATGAACAGGAAAGATCAAGAGAAAGCTTAATTTTGTACTTTGACAAGTAATTGGATATGCATGTACCAACCATTCATCTTTATATCATTTTTTTTGGGGAGGTTCTATCTAGGTACAATCAATTTTAGCTGGGTAAATATACTGGATGATGAAAATTTTATTTTGGTCGAATCATGAAGCAAATGAAGCTACTGTACATGTACCAACCAGCCTGTTCAGTCTTACCTTAAATACAAACAATGTAGGCTTGCTTAATTTGTGCATGTTGAGGTACATGTAATTGTAAATTAACACTAAATCAGTGGCGGATCCAGAAATTTTCATAAGTGGGGCCCACTAACTGCCTAAGAGGGGCCCTCTCCAGTCATGCGTCAGTGATTTCTATATAATCAACCAAATTTTTCCCATAAAGCCCCCTTAAATCCGCCTCTGTAAAAATATTGCTTGTATTTTTTCTTATTTGTATATAGTTCTTGGAACACCTCATACACTATATGCCCTAGAGACCAACAAATTACAGAATAAATTTATACAAGTACATGATATACAGTGACATATAGTTGCTAACATCTACTTTATTTGGTCTCTGGTAGATAGTTGTCCAGTCTGCATCGTTAGCCACTAGTCCGATGCCCCAGACTAGAAAATATTGATTCGGACTAGTGAAAATTTTCAAAATTTTATATAGTCATATAGGAACAAGTTTTGATATCTAGTGTCCGGACTAGTAGATGAAAAGTTTTGGTGCAGACTGGTTGTATCATTAGCAAAAATGATTGGTAATCAAACCACATACATATTGTATTATTTTAATGAGGCCTGGAACTATCCATGGATTTTTGTTGCTATATAATAAAACAAAAGTCAGACAATTTTAGACTTTACAATGCAACAGAAAATGTGTATTAATTTTTGTTAAATGGTTTAAAAATGTAGTACTTTTTATAAATGTTATAGGTGCTTGGGAGTTTTTCATAATCTTAGTAAAGGTTAAAGTTGTTCCCTAAAAACATACACATGATACAAATTAATTGCTAAAATCTGTGGGTGTTTTTATGCCCTGCTCTAGGCAACGAGGGCATTTAGTGTTACCCTTGACTGTCTGTCCAGCCAAATTTTTTTCCGTAATTACTTTAGTATGTCTCATGCAAATTTTATGAAACTCATACACAATTGCCAAAAACAACAACACGCAGACATACTTTCGGTTGTGATTTATTTACCGTTCTAGAGTTATGCCCTTTTAACTTGGAAAATTGCAAAGTTTGAGTGGGGCATTCATGTCCACTGTTTTACTGTAGAGTGATTTTTGTTCCAAAATGATCTATCTAGACATGGTTCCTGTTACCAAATTTTCAAACACTTGATTTTTATACGCTTGTCAAAGACAGGACATATTAACTGTACCAATGTCCATGATGTCCATCTGTCTGTCAACACTTTGTAAGATATTAACTTAAATTTGATGTAATTTGATCACAACAATATCAAGATTTTATTTTGAAAATGTTGGCTGTGTCATTCCAGAGTTACAGGACTTTAAGAGGTAAGAATGGGGTACCCCAAATGGCAAATGAGATAGTATTTGAAACGGATCAATTAGAAATGTTCAAAATAAAGCCTGCAGTCCTTATACATGTTCGTCTGTAAAAAAGGATCTGTTTATGTATTAAATACTTACTTTCTCTTCTTTTAGTTGACCTGTCAAATACAAGATACAGAGTGCCAGTCCCACTTTGATGAAGTATTAAAAGCAATGGTTGGATTAGGAAAGCTTTATTGTTAAAACAGGTAAATTGATGCATTTTATACGCCCGTTTACAGGACGTATTATGGTATACCGTTGACCGTCCCGTCCGTCTCTGTCGTCAACATGTCGGACATTAACTCAAAATGCTTTAACCAATATGCATGAAACTGGTGAATTGTTTATATCTATTGACCTGAGCTCCCTTTCGTTTTTATAAATTTCAGATTTACCGTTTCCGAGTTTTGGGGTTTTATTCATTAAAAAGGGCGATTTTCCAGTTTTCCGACAATAACTCAAGAATGCTTTCACCAACTTGCAAGAAATTTAGGTGAATTGTTTATATCTGTTGATGTAAGCTCCTTTAGAATTTTATAAATTTTAGATTTTACATTTCTGAGTTATTGGGTTTTATTCATTAAAAAGGGGATTTTCCAGTTTTGGACAATAACTCAAAATGCTTTCAGCAGTTCTCATGAAACTTTGGTGAATTATTTATAGCTATTGATGTAATCTCCTATTGATTTTCATAAGTTTCAAATATGACATTGAGAAGAAATTGAACTTTATTTGTTTATAGTCTGACAACAGATTTACTAAGTATTGCGCAACAGTACAGTGTATTGCACAACAGCAAGAAATCTTTAATTGAATATAAATTCAATTCATATAACCAATTTCAAGTTCTTTGACTACATTTATTCAGAAACCTATAATATGTCAAATATTTAATTACAATCAAATTCAGACCTGTATCAAGCTTGAATATTGTGTCCATTTTTTGCCCCAACTGTTCAGGGTTGGACCTCTGCGGACGTATCCAGCTGCTCTCCGCGAAGCAGTTTATTCTTTTGCTCCTTATTAAAACTGGTTATCATTTGTTTTGTATATCATATTTGTTTTCATTTATTGTTATTGTACATGTACATAAATCAGGCTGTACAGTGACCTATATGCATATATTGAGCATTACATTCATATAACAAATAGTTACATAAGAAAATCTATTAATATAAAGATAAGAAGATGTGGTATGACTGCAACTGAGACTACTATCCACCAGAGACCAAATGATGTAGATGTATGCATTTATATATAGGTACGTTGCTTTGCTGTCTTCAAAATAAGCAAAACCCATACCACATTAAGCTATAAAAGCCCCCTTTTTCCCTAACCTTGAACAGTAGTGTATCATTACAACATAGGAACAAACTGTAAACAATGGTCAAAGTTGGTGAAAAGGCTCGACTAAATCGACTTAATAGTTTATGCATATTTTCCTGAAAGAGCAATAATTATTCTTGCACTTCTGTTCTGTTTTCAATGGTCGCAATAATAAATGCATGCAATAATTTCTGAATTTACATGATTATATATTATATAGGCTCTTGTAATACTATTAGATATGCTTAAATCTGATTAAGGATAATATTTTTACAGTTATTTGCAATTATCTTTAACATTGTTTTTATTTTAGGAAGCAGATATGAATGAATGAAGATTTGTATCCTCTTCAATTCAACTGAAAACCTGAGGATTGAGCGGTCTTGCAAAAATGTACCTGAGTCAGATGGGCTAGTGCATTCATTACCATAATCTGGACACAGTAACTGTTCAAGGGTAAGTGGTTGTAACAAAAGTTTGATGTTATACTTATTTGTTATTTAGCAGAGACAACAAAAGAAGAAGACTTTAAAACATTTTGCCTTTTCAGGGACGAATTGAGAACTTTTCAGGTCGAATGACATTATTAAGCCTGTTTCACCACTACTGTACAGTGGATGGGTGTTTTATCTGAAACCCTGCTCTTTTAATATGTCTGTCAACTGACAGAAAATGAAAAACAATCATAGTCAGTAAAATCTTGTTAACTTTTAATTTTACCAAATTATAAAGAATTAGGCTTTGCATTAATTTCCACTGAGTTCGTTCAAGAGTTATGGGACTTAAAATTTAAATTTCATGTTTTGCACATTAACAATTTATGAAGAATGTTTTTCTTATTTACAATTTGGTTCTGGTGTTCTATAGTTCTGATACTTTCATCTCAAAAATGTGCCTCTGTATGTTATTTTTTTTGTTTTGTTTACTAGCTATAGCTAGGACAAATGAATATACAGGACTTTTCATTACTGCATTAGGAAAATTACTAGTTCTAATCTAATTTTGTGGAAAATTAAAGGAACATGAAAATCCTTATTATATATACAAACTAGTGATCTGCAGATGTATTGTTAAAGAACAAACATCCTGCAAAGTAGTAAAGATCTAATTTAAAAACTGCAAGGGTGTGCTTGAAAACCATATACAGGTACCTAGCATGAATAATTTCACCAAATTTAAACAAATGACAAAGTTCAAATTCCTGTGATTTGAGGAAATTATAAAGAAAGAAAATGAATCCTGATAACATGCACAACAGTAATATATTTACTTATGCCTTTTATAATGTAAAAGGTCTAGCCTTAACCATGTTAACAATGAGGACTTGCTCAATGAAAAAACCATTAACCCTATGTAGGGTGGACTAACATTGGAAGAACAATCACTTTCCTCATACTCTTCATTGAATGGGGCATAACATGAACAGTTTGGGGTTATATTTTGATGCTCTATTGACACATTATTGGTCTGTTGCCTAGATTTTTACTTTTATTTTAAAACTGCTGTACTTGCATTCTGTTTATTCCTTGTGGGATAATGATCTGTTTAGTTTAGGTGATTAGTAATTTTTGTATTTTTTTCTATTTCAGCTTTACTCAATACCTGAGTGTACAGTTCCAGTTACTATTTACAATGATTTATGTGTAACCTAATTTCATATTGTTACACTTCTTCGTCACTGGTCAGATAGAATTAGACACATCTCTGTGGAGAAGAACAAAATCTTTGTACCGTTCAAGACAGAATTAATGAAAAGGATCAAGAACTAATACAACTATATGCTTGTAGTACAGATGTAAATTTTTAGGAAATGTTTCAAACTGAAGCTACACTTTAAAGTTTTCCGAAAATATATTAAACCAGGAGACGTATTAGCTGCAATTTAATTTTAAGATGACACTGGACATTCTTAGTTGTTTATAACTCAATGAATAGTTAGTTTTAGCATAAGTTATTGTGACCCAATTTATCTTTTAAAATGATATTTACAACATTTTAAAAATTTGCATTAATATTTGTTTATGATCAATGATTCAGAAAAAGTGTTTATAAAAAGAAGATGTGGTATGATTGCCAATGAGACAACTCTCCACAAGAGACCAACATGACACAGAAATTAACAACTGTAGGTCACCATACGGCCTTCAACAATGAGCAAAGCCCATACCGCATAGTCAGCTATAAAAGGCCCCGAAATGACAATGTAAAACAATTCAAACGGGAAAACTAACGGCCTTATTTATGTACAAAAAATGAACGAAAAACAAATACGTAACACATAAACAAACGACAACCACTGAATTACAGGCTCCTGACTTGGGACAGGCACTTACATACATAATGTGGCGGGGTTAAACATGTTAGCGGGATCCCAACCCTCCCCCTAACCTGGGACAGTGATATAACAGTACAACATAAGAACGAACTATAAAAATCAGTTGAAAAAGGCTTAACTCATCAGATGGACAAAAATACAAGTGGACGTGGCAGGGTACTTGTACATCCAACAACAAAAAGACATTAGGAACAGATCTGAGAGTACTCGCAGTTATCTGACAGCTAGTTCAAAGCCACTAACAACTAATAAAAAATCATGCATCTAAGACTAAATTATCAATCCGTACACATCCAACATCCAATGGATTTAGTGTAAAGACGTCATAAACAGTCAGAGAAAACATGACCTTGTGCAATGCCAAGATACAGATATCGACAGATTGTAGATCCATGAATGTGTATATGTATATAACATACTAGTAATATTTAGTTTGCTTTTAATTTACTGATAACAAAATCAATATTTATACCAATAAAACAATATTCAATGATCTTATTACAGTGTTGAATTGGTAACCTTTTAGAATAAGTTTATTTAAAGGAACGATAAGTTTACAAGGATCATTTCTAAATTTCCGGGCACGGTTAACAACATTTCCGTAAAATGAGGATGTGCTATCCCGTTTGAAATAAGTTTTGTTTGTTTGTTTGTTTGTTTGTTTTCTTTAGAAAATTTAATACCAAGAGTTGAGGTCTTTGAAATAGAAATCTATGGATTTTCTTTTCTTTATGGAGTAAAATGGCATTTCATGTATATGTTGTATCAAAACGTAAATACTAGAAACAAATAATATATCATCAATTGTTTACCCCTTCCTTGTATGAACAATATGATGACTAGAAATGTCACATATTATGATCTGCATTCCTTGTAAAAATAAGAAAATATATCATTGCCAATGAAACTCCACAAGAGACAAAAGGACACAGAAATTTAAAACATCTGCAGGTCACTGTATGGCCTTCAACAATGAGCAAATCCCATGCCAATTATTCCTGCTCATAGTATATCCACTTTGAACTTTTTATTGATATTAGTTGAGCATGAAAATAATAAGGTGATATGATTGCCACTGAAAGAATCTCTTAAAATCTATTATAAGGACAATGGTGTGATTGTTAAGTTGACCAAGGTGCATAATTGGTAAATATACATTGTAGATTAAATATATATATATACATGGTCTCAAAATAAAATAAAAGATATTTGTACAAGACATAAACACAGGTATAATTTCAATTCTCGCCTGCCTCATTTCTATCCTGTTTGAGCTGAGTAACAAACCAGATTATGTTTTGTCCTCCATATACTGCAAAGAATGAGATGTCTTATCATTGCCATTGACACAACTACCCACTAGAGTTTAAATGAAGTAGATGTACATGTAGGCAAATATACTTGGCCACTGTAAAGCCCTCACAAATGAGAAAACCCATACTGTAGTATTGGCTATAAAAGACCCCAGTCTGGCAAATGTGATATAATTCAATAAGACGGACATTAACCAACGACAACCACTGCACTAAAGGCTTGTGAATTGGAACAGGCACAC
Organism: Mytilus coruscus; assembly: GCA_017311375.1. Lineage (NCBI taxonomy): Eukaryota > Metazoa > Mollusca > Bivalvia > Mytilida > Mytilidae > Mytilus > Mytilus coruscus. The sequence continues at coordinate 188,578 of CM029607.1, forward strand.
AAAGAATGTGGTGGGGTTAAACATATTTGTGAGTGCTCAATCTCTAACCTGGAAGACTAGTGGAAAACAGCATAGAACAATTTCAAAATTTTCACTTGAATATTGACCACATGATTTCAGTGTGTTATTGAAATTCTTGAGCAGTGTAAATTTTGCTGAATCAGTGGAGTAGAAAATATAATTAAAAACCAACTGAACCAGTTGTGGGAGTGTTTTATAGTACAGCAAACAATTTGTATCTTCTGAGAGCCTAGCTCAGTTGCGTGATTCTTCCTATATTCTCTTTTCCATTACCAATTTCTGCCACTTCAAACATTTACCAAAGTACTTAATTTTTCACACTGACTTTGAGAGAGTGGTGTCTGCTGAAAATTTTGTTGTCTAAAAATGCAGACTATATATGACTGCAGGTCAACTGTAATCCAGGCAAATGTCCAGACAAAAAGAATTATGACTGGAATCAGGTAGGTGTTGCACAATTAAATAAACAGAGTTTGTACGAAACTTGGGACAGCGCGACAGCCAAATTTTGATTTCTTTTATATTTCACAAATGAAGAATTTTTGTTTTACAGTTAACATTAGCATAGTCTCGGACTCCCAACTTCATAGATAATTCTTTTTATTGGGTAGATTAGCTCTTTTATTTATATATATATGAGATAATATCTAGCAAAATTGAAATGTTTATTTTAATACCGAATTTTACTGATGAATGGACTTTGTTTTTCAGTTTACATTTTAATACATGGTGGGAAGGGGTGCTTCATGAGATGTTGTGATTCTTAGACATTTATATCTTCTTCAAGTTCAAGAAATAGCATTTGTAGAGAATGTTTCGATATCTTAATTTTGTATTTTGATAATTGTCCTTATTAGAATCTCGGATGGGCTATACAATTTTGGCAGTCAACATTACAATTTACATTGATGAACGTTGCCTATCCCCCTCCCACACACACACACACACACACACTCACAAGCTGATTGCAGCTATCACAGGCGAGACTCAAAGGAAGGATTCATGAATCCTTTTTACATTTTTCTCACAAATTTATCTTGTGTAAAATTGAATTCACAAACGATATAATAAAAATATGCACATCTAAAAGCAAATCTGGGAAAATACTGTTGTTTTAAGGTCTTTTACAAAAGATTTTTTATTCTTACAAGGATAAAAGTTGCAAATATATATATTTAATGAATAAATGAACAAATATATCTCCAGTATTAGTTAATACAAATAAAACATTACTTGAAGTCCGTAGTTTAAAATACACGGCATTTATACTTTTCCGGAGTTTTGTCCGCTATTGGGTACAGCCGATCACGTCATCAAAGCGTTTGTTGATAATGAACGTAAAACAATATTAAAAGGTACACGATTAAAAATTAAAAGTCCAGCGTGTTACTGAAGATGGATTTACTTGATTGGACATGATTTAAAACGACTGATATCTCTTTTAAAAGAAAACTGCTATCCAAACACTGGTATGCGTTCATATTATTGAAATATCATAGTATCAAATGGGGATTTCGTTAAAAATCACATTTCTCGTCGGAATTACATTAATTTTTGATGTGTTTTATCATTTGATTTTGCCATTTGATTAGGGACTTTCCGTTTTGAATTTTCCTCGGAGTTCAGTATTTTTGTGATTTTACTGTTTATAACTACTATTTTAATATTTAGTCTATCAACTGGGCCGAAATAGTTGATATTTGGGGAATAATTTATTAGAGTTATAGTGCCATTCCTTCCATATTGAGTAAAGCGGCATGTGTAGGATAATTTATTTAAACATATCTTCCAAATCCAGTCTTTCAAACAATGTTTAACCAAATTTAAATATCAAATCATCATCTATATACATTTGTTTTACTGAATCGTCTTTCATGTCAAGAAAGATTTCTTTATAAAAACTGGAACAAATGTTGTTTTTTTTTTAAACGGGCAATAAATCTTTTCCAGTTCGTACTGCTGTTACTGGTGATCTGAGTTGTTTATTCTGATTGCATTATTTTATATGGGAATCGAGATAAATGTTGGTATACATCCCTCTGAATATAACACGAACACCTATAACTTTAAGTTTCGAAAAGCAAAAACAAAAAATACCGCATACGTGGAATAAGGAAAAAAACAATTAAAAAAATATTATTTCTTAACGTTAATCACAAAATCCGAAATTTCATGTTTCAATTCCAGATCTGCTTCATTGAATTTACTTCAATACTTGTAAGTTAAGTAGTTACGGTCGTTAACTGGCATATATTTGTACATTGACTTGATATCGGCAATCTTTTCTTTCGACAACGTGGGAGTCTTGCTAAGTTTGACAATTTTAGGTGTAGTAAAACTACTTGTATTGTTACCACTACCCTCCCTTGTTTGTTTTCTAACAACGGAAAGAGGGGTTGAGCCCAAACTACAAGACGGCAGTAAGCAACTACAACCACCGGTTTTATCCTGGGTGCCAAAAGGAGGACTACTTTCGGGATACGGTTATTCAGAAGATAAACGAGAGTTTGAGATGGCCTGTTGTTTAAAGATGTCGCCGAAGGCTGCTTGCAACGCCAACGTTATAAAAAATCATTCAAATTCTATTTACATGTTTGTCTATATTCCTTCTTCGTACTTATCGTAAATCTTAATTGTTTGTTTCAATTGCTGTAAATTCATATCCAATTATCATGTTCTAGTCCGGAATATGCTATATGTTACAAGGTATTGTGTACAAATTGACAAGACTATTGGTAATCATGATTGACCATATTCTAAAGAAAGTTATGAAAATGTAAACAAATTAACAAATTATATCCTTACTGTTGTGATTTATCCATTTAATCGAAAGGGGTGTTTGTAACAAATAAAAGATCACACCACCCTTACAACAAATATAAATATCTTTCTAATTATAAATCATCTCGACTTTCGTCTTCCGTTTGATCTTTGTCAATTTTTCATTCAATTTTTTGTCACGTATGGATGTCAGTTGTTCTTCGACAAGCTTAGACATTTCGGCTTTCGTGTTATTTGATACGTCTTCGTAATTTGCTCGATCCTCAGGCAATTCCAAAAACGGCTCATACTGTCTTCTTACTGCCTAGTGGATTATCGTGCAACCACAAAAAATGTTGTCGCCTATGTTCTTTGGCTTTTTGGGACATGTTTATGAAATCGTTGTCTAGGTCTTTTCCACCTATTGACTTCAGAGTTGGTTGTTCCAAGAATTTAGAATTTTTGTGTCCGAAAGTTTGAAATTTCTCTTCTGGTGTTATAGGCATACATGTAATCTTCGTCCGCAGAAGCCAAATCTAGCTAATTGGACAGCGAGCAATACACCTTAAAACAATTATTGATGATGTTCTTTCCATTAACAATCCAAACTTTTCTGATTGGGTTCCATTAATATATCCCCCAGAACTAGAAATTAAGGAAACAAAAAGCATACAAAATATCATCAAAATCCGAAATATTGCCAAATATCGAGTACTTTACTTCAATACTATTAAACTAGATAATTTATAATATCATACATATTCGTTGACCAAAATATGTACAAGATTAAAATCATTAATGTACCAAGATGAAAGTTCATTCAGTTTCTTTATCATGTGTGGTGCATATAAAAGCATTTGACCCTACACATTTTCTAACTAATTGGAACCTGTTCATAAACTTAATTTTATTTTCTTATTGGTCACTTGAAAATGAGGGCACTCTTCTTTAGATGAATGGATATGAAACCATGTAGGAAATATTTGTATAATATCATTTTCAAGGCTGTTTTTGTTGTTGGTAAAACTACATGCATTTCACTCAATTTTACTTTCTACTTGTTTTTCCTGGCAGAATTCAATCGACCTTCCTCAGGTAGATCTGGAAGTATTTGAATTTTACCACGTCCAGATCAGGAATCCTCCATCTAGAAATCTAACAATTGACAAGCTATGATAGACAAATGAAATACTAGTTACGAAAAATCCATGTTGTTCACTGAGAGGCTAAACAAGGACAAATGTTTTGTATATGTCAATTTATCTGGTTTTATTACTATCGGCACGTTATTCTCGAATTAATTTTAATAAATAGGCGTACCTTTAGGGTAAAAGATAATCAGATGTATGACGAGTGTTTCTAAAACTTTAAAGTATTAACAACATGTCGCGCACATTCAACACCGGACTTCGAATGATGGAAAAGATCTACCCACATAACTATATAAATCACTTCTTTAAGCAAGTGGCATTTATTGGATACGCACCGTCAACTCTGCCTTGGAAGGGGAAACAACATGAATTATGCACAACAGCTTATTTGAAAGAACTAGTGGTTATTGAAGATAAAGGTATTGGTTGTATGTATAAAACAAGTTTTCCTGCCTAGTGATGCCATTTTAAGTAAAACAGTTATTTCACTTTATCAACAATAAACTTAGTCGACTTTATATGTCCATCAGCATTTAAGGTAAACTTAATCCTTACTTCATAATTAATTCATTAAAAAAAGAAGTACATTCTGAAGTTGAAAAACATGACAAACATGAAGTATCCACCATACAATTCTATCTATTCAAAATATAATATAGTTCATCGTAGATATTGAAGATGTTATTTATTGTATTAGTTTAACATGCCAATAACAATTAAAGTTTCCAGAATGTGTTTTCTTGTAAAGAATTGTATACAGATGGGTCATGTAGAGAGAGTTATCGTTCTTTATTCCAATTCGATGCTTCTATCATGAGTGCCAGCTGTTAGCTGTCATATAATTTAAGCTAACTTACTAGTTCATCAATTTCTAATTTTCTACACTTGCTTGCTGTAGGTAATTCCAATTTAATATCCTGAAACGTGAAATAGATGATGACATGATGTAAATATTTTGATATCCTCAAAAAGTTTAAAGGCATGTTAAATATACATAACTTCTGTCTGATCATCTCAATACAGCAGAAGAAAATGAAATCAACTTCTTCTATAAAAAAGACACACGATTTTCATCTCCATAGCTTTTATGTAACATTTCTCTAAATGTTGTGCACATCCGAAATTTTTAACATTTTGGATAGTTTTCAAATTTGAATATTACAGGACCGTTAAAGTATAAAATTTTAAAGTGATGAAAAAAATAAATTGTAATTCCTGTTCACGTGTACAAAATCACCAACTTCTCCTTTTGAATCATGGCCCCTATAATATGATTCTTTTTAATTTTATGGTCCACTCAACATAGAAAACGATAGTGCGAGTGGGACATTCGTGTAATATGGATTTTTATTTATGACAAATGTAATGATACAAAAATGTTATTACCTCCAGCATTCTGAAAGCTCTGCAAGGCCTTCGGGCTGTGTAAACCATCTACCATAGCAATATCCCGTTGCAATTTCATTAATGCTTTCATCATATTTATCTCATAATGTCCTAGACCTGAAACCAGAACACTAGGAAATTGTAAAATATGTAGAACTGTAGTTTACAGCAGATTAACAATAAGTGTAACATTCAGTATCAAAATATACGTTGTCTTTACTCATTGCTGAAATATGTTTGATGGTATTTTATTACTTGCATCCGGAGGTCATGTTCTCTAGTTAAAGTTTTGTCTCAATTCCCGTCATGTGTTCTAATTTTTTATAATGCATTCCGAATATACCAACAACACCAAAAATACAATCATTACTAGTATTTCATGAACACCCCATATTTATTTGACCCCTGTAATTACCAGGTATCATTGGTGGCCTTCGGCTGTTGTCTGCTCTTTGGTCGGGTTGTTGTCTCTTTGACATATTCCCCATTTCCATTCTCAATTTTATCATAACAATATTGGTGTATTTTCTGCAGTCATTGGCACTCCTATCTTTGCACTGGTCTTGTTGCTTTATATGGTCCTGGAAATCGGCATCATCATCAAACTCCATTTTGCAATCTTGGCATACCGACACGTTTTCGAGGGTTGTGCTGCCTAAGGTGTATGGTAATCCATCACACCATAGCATTGTCCATTGCCTGACCTTGCTGTTGTCTGTCAAACCTGTTCGGTCTCTGATATGATCGAATAAAGGCAACAGTAGTATACCGCTAAATATTCATATGTGAAGTATAACAAATGATTTAAAACACAGCTAAATATTCAGACTTTATATAGGCACACAGAATATAATTAACACAGAATATAATTAATCTATTTCAGAAAATTCAAACAAAAAAAGCGTACTGATATCCCATCAGGTATATGTATATACCTCTTTTATTTGCATGGAAACGCTATGTAAAAAATCTAAAATTAGGAAAAGCAATTATTATCTAAGAAAGGTCCATTCTGAGCAACATGAACCCATTACTTGTTAATAAAGACATTTTTTAACAGAAAACAAAACTATAAAATTAGTACTGTTTTCACAGATTCATACGAGCACGGGTCTCCAACTATAATAATGACCTAAATGCAAATATATATGAGAATGGATAAAAACTTTCAGCTGTCAAAATAGAATTAAAAATCGGTATGGTTGCCGACTTACCGAGGAACTTGCAGATGTACTCATGCTCATCTCAATGGAAGGGTCCGCTAATGACAACCAATTCAATTTTGAAAAGGCTAAGCGAATTGTCAATGGAGAAAAACAAAATCGAATCAAACTGTTGATCGTTGATTCCAATATGATTCAATAATCCAAATATTACAATTTATTTATTTAGCTCTGTATACTGAGTAGGTTTGATTGATTGTTGGTTGCTTAACGTCCAGTGGCAAATATTTCATGCATATTCAGGACGAGAACAAATTAACAATAAATACAATAGGTAGGTCCTGTAATGTAGGCCGTCCGAGGATTGATTGATTGATTGATTGTTGGTTGCTTAACGTCCAGTGGCAATTATTTCATGCATATTCAGGACGAGGACAAATTAACAATAAATACAATAGGTAGGTTCTGTAATAGGGGCGTCCGGGATTAAGGTCGGAGAAATTTAGACTGCCACGGGAAATGAGGGTATATTGGATAGGGACAGAAATTTTGCCTTGCAACAGGTCACCTACGGACCCCTCAAATAGTTGTTGCAAGGGTTCTTAACGTGCAAAGAGCGTGGCACTCTCTTTACACGAGACATCGGATTTAACGTCCCCATTCCGACCGGACGTGGCTGCAAATTTATACGTCCCGCACAGCCCCACTTTGGCAAGGGTTTTACTGCCGGTCGAAGGAAGACCAATCAATGGTGACCATACTTCTATTCCCCAGTCACCCTTGGAGGTTGCAAACTATGAAAAATGGAGTCTACACTGGTGGTACAAGTTATATGTTAAATCATCCAAATTGAAAAATCCCAGTGATTTTTCTGACACACCTCAGAAAATGAAGCAATCGTCGGTTTTAGACTTTGTTTATACACCGAGATCTAGAAGATTTTCATCTACTCAGTCTGAACTTGTAACAAATGCTATAGTGACATTGTTATTTTGGATTACTACCCATTCGTGTTGCTGAAGGAAAGGGATTTTCAAAACTTATATCGATAATAGCTCCAGAATTTAAAATTAAAACTAGAAATACTATAAAATCCAGAATAGAAAAGTCATATAGTGACACAAATTTGATTAAAGAGTTTAATCTGATTGACAGCGTATCCCTCACTCTTGATACATGCACATCAAGTGCTACCAAAAACTTTTTAACAGTCACAGAACATCACATTGACAAAATATGGACTTTACAGTCAAATGTGAAATGCCTACAGGCGAAAATCTTTCGAAACTGCTAAAATCTAGTTTCAGAGTTTTAATTGGACAGTAAAATTGTGAGTTCTGTACATGACAATGCCAGAAACGTGAATTGTGTATCAGAAAAATGTGATTTTTAGGATATGAAATGTATTGGTCATACCATTTAACTTTGCATCAAAATATCTTGAATATTTGAAACCAGAAAATCCAAAACCTGGCAGATTTTATCATTACCAAATTCATTCATAAGTCTAATAACTCCGGAAGACCTATAGTTTCAGCGAACGGTCATCCGAAGGAAAACTAATTCGGAATTCGTTGACTTCCATCTTCGTCAACATGTTAAAGATTTACCATCTCACATCAAAGACACAACATATTATCTTAGAAAAATGCAGGCCTGAAATCCTCTTCCTCGTCACCTCCCTCTACACGAATATTCCACATGCAGATGGCATTGATGCATGTTAAGACGTTTGGGATTCCCGACCAGTAAAATATCCACCTACACAATGCCTGGTCAAAACGTGCACGCTGGTACTAAAGAACAACAACTTCACCTTTGATGGAGATCATTATCTACAAGTTAATGGAACTGCTATCGGTACAAACATGGCTCCATCATATGCCAACACATTTATGGGCAAATTAGAAAAAACAACTCCTTGAATCTTCAATCGCGAAACCGCTTTCCTGGTTTAGATTTATAGATGATGTGGATATGAAATGGAATAAAAGTGACCAGTATTTAGATACATTCATCACTCATACCAACAACATACATCAAGGTATCAAATTTATTCACGAGAGATCTAAATCCAAAATCACCTTCCTCGATACTTCCCTCCCTACCAGATAGCACTATATCCACAGACATATATTCTAAGCCTACTGATACTCACAAATACCTGTCCCCTAAAAGTTGCCATCCTGCTCATTATACTAAGAGCACCCCGTACAGTCACGCACTCAGAGTCAAGCGATTATGTTCCAACACAGAAAGAACTAAAAAACGATTGAGTCAACTCGGCACACACTTAGAAGGGGCTATAAACACAGAACTATTCAAAAAAGTTCACAAAAAGCTGAAACTATCCCAAGGAGTATACTGTTAGAATAAAAAGATAAACTAAAAGGACTTGTGATGAAAAACGCTACAAAAGCTGCCTACAGATGCATCACTCATCAACTTTTCACAGTAAGGCAAACGAAAATAACTATAGGATATTTTGCAAGGTGACCTGCAAAAGTATGAATGTTATTTACATTCTAAAATGTTCGGTTTATGGCATCCAATATGTTGGTGAGTCAAAGCAGCCTTTCCACAAACGCCTGAATGGCCATACAAATGATATCTCTAAGAAACCACTTCTCCCTGTTAGTCAGCATTTCACACAGTCGGGTCACAAACTTGATGACTTTAACCCTCATGAAAATCCTAGTGATTGAACAGAACATTCACTGGATTGATGCCAAGCGATAGGTTCGGGAAAGCTTTTGGATAAAGGAACTAAATGTCCATCATCCAAACGGGATCAATAAGAAATACTAGCAGTTTTATTTACACTCATTTTGACAATTTGGGATGTATATACACAGTCACGTCTATTGAGTTTTGTTTTATTTTATGATGTTCAAGATTTGGGATTATATCAATAGACCAAAATTTACCTGTATTATTGAGCTATTTTACACAATCAATTAGGATTGTTAAAATTATTGACACTGACGAAGGCTATATGTTAAGCCGAAATATTTGTCAACACGATTTTATAACATCATCTTCGTATATTACCATATTATATTAGTTCCGTTGTTTAAATCTTTAGACTTAAAATATACATATATATTCAACAGTCATCAGGATTAGTTTTGTTGAATTGCCTCACATTCACTCTAAACTCGCTCATTTCTAAATCAGGAATGATTATGGTATTTTTCATCTCTGGTATTAATAAGTTTTTTTTTTCTTATTTTGTACCAGTATTGTAAATTAAAAAAATAAAACGGGTACATTACTGGTAGACACTACTTTAAGGTGCATGTCAAAGTTGTTATTGAGTGTATTTTTCAGCCATTTTGTCATTACGTTCGTGACGTGTCAGATAGAAATGGATCTTTTTTTGTAATTCTGTTATGAATATATCTACTTGCATTCTCCCTCTTCGGAGTAAACATGAGAAATTCAATCTAGAAGGACGAGTACACATCGCGAGACACACCATCTAAATCTGACTTTTTGTATACCCCCGCTTTGAAAAAGTAGGGGTATATTGTTTTATTTCTGTCTGTCCGTCCGTCTGTCCGTCCCATGAATATTTTTCGTCGTATCTTTCTCTAGAACAACATTTTAAGGATTTCTGAAATTTGGTTTCAGGGTTTATATGGGTCAGCTATACCGTGTGATGCGTTTTCAGATTCATCACTCAACAATTTCCTGTTTACCGAACACTTACATCATTTTACACATGGGTAGCCAAGTTGAAAATTTTCGTCACATTTTTCACAGGAACTACATTACAAGGATTTCTAAAATTTGGTTTCAGGGTTTATATAAGTCATTTATATCGCGTGATGCGTTTTCAGATTCATCACTCAACAACTTCCTGTTTACCGAACAATTACATAATTTTAAACATGAACAGCCAAGTTGAAAATTTTCGTCACATTTTTCTCAGGAACTACAATACAAGGATTTCTGAAATTTGGTTTCAGGGTTTATATAAGTTAGCTATACCGTGTGATGCGTTTTCAGATTCATCACATAACAACTTCCTGTTTACTGAATATTTGGGCGGGGCTATCATCAGTGAGCAGTAGCTTGTAGTTTCACTTGTTTCATATTTATATTGCTGAGCTTCTTTGGCAATTTCCTTTTGATAGAATTAAGTTAACTGCTTTGGTAGTCCTGTTTTGGGCAGAATAAAGTAAACTGCTTTAGCAGTCCCCTGTGGGGCAGAAAAAAGTGTACCGCGTTGGCAGTCCTTTTAGGACAGAATAAAGTGAACTTCTTTGACAGTTTGAAAGAAAAAGACCCAACAGGCAATTATTAGTACACAAAACACAACATAGAAAACTAAAGACTAAGCAACACGAACCCCATCAAAAACTAGGAGTGATCTCAGGTGTTCCGGAAGGGTAGTAGCTCATGCTCCACACGTGAACCAGTCGAATAAACATTTCCACCACCAACCATGTAAATTCAAGGGCAATATTAAATGTAATGCTTAAACAACTGCATACGAAATAAAAGTTCATTTGTCTGTATTGGTTCCACCTAAACTAACCCGACCAAAAGCTTAAACATTAAACTAATACATTTGCTTGAAAGTCAATAAACCATGAATTACAATGGCGGGCCAAGTAGTCCACATGAAAAGTACCTCACAGCATCTGCATTAGAGCAAAAGGCAAACGGCCCCAGTATAACCGAACATGTGTTAACTAAACTACGCATCTTTCTCTTAATATAATTTTAAAAACTGACTTTTCTTCAATTTTCATGTCAAGCTCGTCATCAGTAAAACAAAGAACAAAAGAAACTTACATTTTTTATCGTTCTATCTATTTATTTATTGATATGCACACTTATCTTGGAAAATTTTTCCATATTCTGGCCAACATGACCAGTTACCCGAGTGAAGGATTCTGATCAACATATTTAATCTGCATTGGTAACATGACCATGGAAATCCTCAAACAAGTATTCCTACAACAATTTTCAATAAATTGTATTGGTATGTATGTAGTAACCATATTTATCCATTATTATTATTATTTCTTCTTTTTTTGATGTATTTTTACAGGACAAAATACAATAGTGTATAGTTTCACTAACAACCATAACAATAACCCTAAACCTGTTACGTATTATTAACGAAAAGACCTTTCTTCTTTTAAATCAGTTGATGTTGGTGAAACCCAAGTATTTTCCGTACCATTAATAATTTAAAAAGAAGAATGTGTCTGAGGACACGAATGTCCAGCTTCGTACATGCATTTTATAATTTGACAATGCATATGGACATTGTTCATTGTTGAAGGCCGTACAGTGACAAACAGTTGTTTACATTCTTGTCATTTGTCGTTGGTCGATAGGTAGGTGTCTCGTTCCCAAATATGCCACATAGCCTTATTTCATAATAATGGGATAAAATGTTCACTACCTCATTTTTACCACTGCTTTCAGCATGTTAGTCTAATGACTCTTCCTTTTTTCGAGATTTGGACTTGACATTTCGAAAAAAAACTTTTATCTAGTTGTATTTTTTAAAATCAGTTTGTATTATGACCAGTGACACATGATCATGAGTCAGTTAAAATTGAAGATAAAGGTATTTTTCAATATCATATGAATAAACCCATACAATTAAACCACTATAAAAATATTAAGCATGATGAAAAGAGCAGGATAGATTTTAAAGTAGTTTAATATATAAGCAACATTCTTAATTCCAATGGTATCTGAAACAAAGCGATACTTTTTAAATATGCTTTGAAGACACATTTGAATTAAATGTTTTTCTTTGATCATGTTGATGGCAAAATATGCATTTTGTAGATTGCACATAACCTTGGTGTCACTAACGTCTAGCAGATTAATTCACTGTCCTTAATGATTTGGAGTAGTTTTAAAGATAACGGTCATGTCATAAGATTAACAATAATGTTGACACTTTTTAAGTGATCAAATATTTTGGAAAATCAAATAGCGTTAATTTTAATAATATACCACACTCATATTAACTCAACTTGTGCCATATTAGATTTTTGAAGTATCAAGTGGCAAATATTATATCAGAACTTAGAAAGCATGTGCATTTCATATGAATAGTACAGTGATTAGAATTAACCAAATAGATGAAATAATATGGATCTTTTTAAGCATCTAATGGTATAAAATAGTAATTAAATTATCAAACGCCTGTCTTATTCTCTGAGAAGCTAATATATCCGTTGTGTTAGATGGATCCATTTTAAGTCGTTCATTGGCCATTCTTTCAAATTTAGCTTCTTTTCTTTCTGATAAAAGTCCAAAAGGTGTTGTTGTATATCGTTTGCCTTGGTTATATGCTATTTATCATTTGAACTTCTGATAGGAGAGAAGAATCCATTATTGATAGTCTTATTATCGACGGTAAGTTTTTCCTTTTTCTCTCCTACTCCCTGTGATTATCTGGACACTAAAATAAATTCATTTAAATAAATATAATGCAACAAGTGTATGCATTTTCATTCTGGCCAGAGCACAATTTTTTTGGCATTAACTGCACCTTAATTTCATCAAAGTGGAGGGAGGAGGAGGGGTCCGTATCCGTATGCACATCAAAGTCATGGCAGGATAATCACTTTGTTAATAGTGGCCATTATCCGGCAGAGGAAAAAAATACCATGTGCATGAAACAGTTGAAAGGCAGGATGGGGTAGATAATGGTGAAGGTAAAATACTAGGACAGACAACATTTATAGAGTATGATGTCATGTATCCTACCCTGAAAGATGTTGGACTAAAGTTTTATTCTTGGTTTTAATGCTGGGAGGATTCTACCCCCAGTCATCAACAGTTTAAAAGCGTTCATTGCTTGTTTGGTTTGCGGAATCCTTGACGCTATTTAATCAGATGTCAAGAGCGTCAGATTCTGGAACAGTACACATGAATTTAAAATCCCTGGCATTAAAAAGATGTACAATTTCCCCAACCGTCAACAGGTTGGGAACAACCCCACAATGTAATGACTATCCCTTTTATTAGGGGTTATTTTCAAGTGTTCAATAATATTTTTTTGTAAAACCACTTCTTTATATTATTAGTAGAAACTTTTCCAAAAACAACTATACATCTGTCATGTCTATCTTGTATTACATTGTCAAAGCTTGTCCTTGAACTTTGGAATATTTATTGACTTCAATATTCTTTACTATCAAAAATAAGAGGACCTCTTTTTTTTAGAAAAGTTGTTCCAAATATAGCGAATTGTCTTTCCCCTTTTCAAGTTAAAAAGCTTAATTTTTCTTTTTCTTTTCTACAACAGCAAAACAACCCCTTGTCTGAGGGACAGTCCCTTCATTTAAGGGATATCACTCATATGTGGGGTTGTTCCAAACCTGGTCAATGTGGGAGATATAATAATTTTTATGGATTTTTCTGGTCACAGTAAATTCAGTTATTCAATAATTGTTCTTTATTAATCGAAAGTCCTGATATTGATTGAAAATATCATAAAGGTGGTAGAATTTGAAAATGAGCATTTTTTTTACCTTTCCTGTGAAAACACTCGTAGAATGTTTATGATGTAGCCATGCTGTTTGTTTAGCTTTAATCTATATCATACAAACGCTTACTGCATTTAAAATTTCCTTTGAAATCGAACGTTTAAAAGATGTGATTCAAAGACTATACCTAGTTCTTAGCTGTCCTTAAAGATGAGCATCATTGTTAAACTAGAAAATAATTTAGACAAAAACATATACAGCCATATGGGTTTTTGGATGAACATATTTAAAAGCAATAATAAATGGGTTCTGACTTTTGTGAAATATATGTGCATTATGTTGACACTTTTTAGTGAATTCCTCTTAAAATGCTTCTGCTCTCATTCCTTATTATTTCAGTACTGATCTTTTTTGCATCTTAAACCTGTCCCAGAGCTCCTCATGAGCTGGCTCTACCTCAACAATTTCATCCTCATCAATAACTTCATCGTCAATTTGATAAACCGGTTTAGGAACCATAATAATCTGGCACGATGTACCACTGTCTTGCAATGCTCAGGTTGACTATTACTTGGCATTTCAGGGGAGGCAACTGGGATCAGTACAGGCTCACCCCAAGGGTGACTGGGGAATAGAAATATGGTCACCATTGGTCTTCCTCCGACCGGCGGTAAAACCCTCGCTAAAGTGGGGCGTCCGTTTGGCTGTGCGGGATGTACAAGTTCGCAGTCACGTCCGGTCAGAATGGGGACGTTAAATCCGATGCCTCGTGTAAAGAAAGTGCCGCGTTCTTTGCACGTTAAGAACCCTTGCAACAACTCTTTGAGGGGTCCGTAGGTGGCCTGTTGCAAGGCTAAAATTCTGTCCTTATCCAATATACCCTCATTTTCCCGTGGCAGTCCAAATTTCCCCGACCTTCATCCCGGACGGCCTCTATTACAGGACCTACCTATTGTATTTATTGTTAACTTGTTCTCGTCCTGAATATGCATGAAATATTTGCCACTGGACGTTAAGCAACCAACAATCAACAATCAATCAATCAGTACAGGCTCTGGCTTCAACCCAAGAATCCGAAGGGAGCACCGTGGTGCGTCTGGGCGTAGGGCCACATGCGGTTTGACATTCCAACTGGTCGGAGACGCCTGTTCATCTGTTTGTCCTCGTATGTCCTCACTCTGCAATACAAATTGAAGACACTTTCTGCTTTCCTACTTACTGTTTAATAACATGCACATGTCAATGAAACATCAGAACTGAAGATGACAACTGGCATTTGTTTTAACATATGGCATTTTCAGAGGATGATATTTAACCAATGCCAGGTTTTCTTCAAACGATTACACGTAACATATACTTTAAACCTTGTTCTAAGCAGTCCTTAAAGATGATCATAATTGTTAAAACTAGAAAATGATTTAGACGAATTTATCTACAGCCATATGGGCTTTTAGATGAACATATTAGAAAGCAATAATAAATGTGTTCTGACTGATGTGAAATATATGTGCATTGTGTTGACACTTTTTTAGAAAATTCCATAAAAAGCTTCTGCTCTCATTCCTTTCTATTTCAGTGCTGATCTTCACTGCATCTTAAACCTGTCCTAGAGCTCCTCACGAGCTGGCTCAACCTCAACCATTTCATCTTCATCAATGATAACTTCATCAGCAATTTGATTAGCCGGTTTAGGAAACCATAACAGAGAATAATCTGGCACGATGTACCACTGTTGTGAAATACTCAGGTAGATTATTTCTTGGCAGTTAAGGGGAGGCAATTGGGATTACTAGTAGTTCAGGCTCTGGCTCCAACCCAAGAATCAAAAGGGAGCATCGTTGTGCTTCTGGGTGTGGGGCCACATGCGGTATGACATTCCAACTCGTCGGAGACGCCTGTTCATCTGTTTGTCCTCGTATGTCCTCACACTGAAATACAAATTGAGGACATATTCTGCTTTCCCAGTTACTGTTTAATAACATGCCCATTAAAACATCAGAACTGAAGATGACAACTGGCATTTGTTTTAACATATTGAATTGTCAGAGGCTGATATCTAACCAATGCCAGGTTTTTTTTCAAACGATTACATGTAGCATATACTTTAAACCTTGTTCTAAGCATTCCTAACAGATGAGCATCATTGTTAAAACTAGAAAATGATTTAGACAAATTCATATACAGCCATATGGGCTTTTGGATGAACATATTTGGAGGCAAGAATAAATGTGTTCTGACTTTTGTGTAATATATGTGCATTGTGTTGACAGACATTTTAGTGAATTCCCCTTAAAAAATTTCTACTCTCATTCCTTTTTATTTCTGTGCTGATCTTCTCTGTATCTTAAACCTGTCCCAGAGCTCTTCACGAGATGGCTCCACCTCAACCATTTCATCTTCATCAATGATAACTTCATCAGCAATTTGATAAGCCGGTTTAGGAACCAAAACAGAGAATAATCTGGCACGATGTACCACTGTCATGAAATGCTCAGGTTGATTATTTCTTGGCATTTCAGGGGAGGCAACTGGGATCAGTACAGGCTCTGGCTCCAACCCTTAAATCCGAAGAGAGCATCGTGGTGCCACATGCGTTATGACATTCCAACTCGTCGGAGACGCCTGTTCATCTGTGTGTCCTCGTATGTCCTCACACTGCAATACAAATTGAAGACATTCTGCTTTCCCAGTAACTGTTTAATAACATGCACATGTCAATGAAACATCAGAACTGAAGATGACAACTGGCATTTGTTTTAACATACTGAATTGTCAGATGCTGATATCTAACCAATGCCAGGATTTTTCAAACGATTACATGTAGCATATACTTTAAACCTTGTTCTAAGGATTCCTTACAGATGAGCATCATTGTTAAAACTAGAAAATAATTTAGACAAATTCATAAACAGCCATATGGGCTTTTGGATGAACATATTTGGAAGCAATAATAAATATGTTCTGACTTTTGTGAAATATATGTGCATTGTGTTGACACCTTTTAGTGAATTCCATAAAAAGCTTTTGCTCTCATTCCTTATGATTTCAGTGCTGATCTTCTCTGCATCTTCAACCTGTCCCAGAGCTCCTCTCGAGCTGACTCCACCTCAACCATTTCATCTTCATCAATGATAACTTCATCAGCAATTTGATTAGCCGGTTTAGGAACCATAACAGAGAATAATCTGGCACGATGTACCACTGTCGTTAAATACTCAGGCTGATTTTTTCTTGGCAGTTCAGGGTAGGCAACTGGGATCAGTACAGGCTCTGGCTCCAACCCTAGAATCCGAAGAGAGCATCGTGGTGCCACATGCGTTATGACATTCCAACTCGTCGGAGACGATTGTTCATCTGTGTGTCCTCGTATGTCCTCACACTGCAACACAAATTGAGGACATATTCTGCTTTCCCAGTAACTGCTTAATAACATGCTTATGTCAATGAAACATCAGAACTGAAGATGACAACTGGCATTTGTTTTAACATATTGCATTGTAAGAGGCTGATATCTAACCAATGCCAGGTTTTCTTCAAACGATTACATGCAACATATACTTTAAACCTAGTTCTAAGCTGTCCTTACAGCCGAGCATCATTGTTAAAACTAGAAAATAATTTAGACAAATTCATCTACAGCCATATGGGCTTTTGGATGAACATATTTGGAAGCAGTAATAAATGGGTTCTGACTTTTGTGAAATATATGTGCATTGTGTTGACACACTTTTAAGTGATTTCCCCTTAAAATGCTTCTGCTCACATTCCTTATCATTTCATTGCTGATCTTTTTTGCATCTTAAACCTGTCCCAGAACTTCTTGCGAGCTGGATCAAGCTCAACCATTTCATCCTCATCAATGATAACATCATCATCAATTTGATAAGCCGGTTTAGGAACCATAACAGAGAATAATCTGGCACGATGTACCACTGTCGTGCAATGCTCAGGTTGATTATTCCTTGGCAGTTCAGGGGAGGCAACTGGGATCAGTACAGACTCTGGCTCCAACCATAGAATCCGAAGAGAGCATCGTGGTGCCACATGCGTTATGACATTCCAACTCGTCGGAGACGATTGTTCATCTGTGTGTCCTCGTATGTCCTCACACTCCAACACAAATTGAAGACATATTCTGCTTTCCCAGTAACTGTTTAATAACATGCACATGTCAATGAAACATCAGAACTGAAGATGACAAGTGGCATTTGTTTTAACATATGGCATTTTCAGAGGATAATATTGAACCAATGCCAGGTTTTCTTCAAACGATTACACGTAACATATACTTTAAACCTTGTTCTAAGCAGTCCTTAAAGATGATCATAATTGTTAAAACTAGAAAATGATTTAGACAAATTTATGTACAGCCATATGGGCTTTTGGATGAACATATTTGGAAGCAATAATAAATGTGTTCTGACCCCAAGGGTGACTGGGGAATAGAAGTATGGTCACCATTGGTCTTCCTCCGACCAGCGGTAAAACCCTCGTCAAAGTGGGGCGTCCGTTTGGCTGTGCGGGATGTACAAATTTGCAGCCACGTCCGGTCAGAATGGGAACGTTAAATCCGATTCCTCGTGTAAAGAGAGTGCCACGCTCTTTGCACGTTAAGAACCCTTGCAACAACTCTTTGAGGGGTCCGTAGGTGACCGGTGGCAAGGCTAAATTTCTGTCCCTATCCAATATACCCTCATTTCCCGTGGCAGTCTAAATTTCTCCGACCTCAATCCCAGACGCCTCTATTACAAAACCTACCTATTGTATTTATTGTTAATTTGTTCTCGTCCTAAATATGCATGAAATATTTGCCACTGACGTTAAGCAACCAACAATCAATCAATCAATAAATGTGTTCTGACTGTTGTGAAATATATGTGCATTGTGTTGACACACTTTTTTTAGAAAATTCCATAAAAAACTTCTGCTCTCATTCCTTATTATTTCAGTGCTGATCTTCTCTGCATCTTACACCTGTCCCAGAGCTCCTCACGAGCTGGCTCCACCTCAACCATTTCATCTTCATCAATGATAACTTCATCAGCAATTTGATTAGCCGGTTTAGGAACCATAACAGAGAATAATCTGGCAAAAATACTCGGGTTGATTTGTTCTTGGCAGTTAAGGGGAGGCTAAGAGCTATGCCAGCTGGAGCTTTGTCTCCTGATAGGGTCACCCATGCTGGACAGGTCGAAGGGTAGAGGCCAGACTAAAGTGATCCGAACATCGTACGAATGGCCCGATGTTTTAAATAAAATAGGCATTCCAACCCGTAGGCCGTGGGTTGCTACCGGTGTCGGTGGTTGACGAGATCCTTGCGGATGAGAGCTGTAGCCAGACTCCTTACGGTCAGAAAATACCCGGACGGACGAGACTATAGTTCAATAAGCTGCTTTGGCTCCGATATCATCTAAACGGGAGGTCGGATGGACCCGGTCCGATCAATCGGCTGGTTATGTCGAGCCCTTCAGTTAATCCTCAACAATAAGCTTTCATATCACAATGTACTTTATACACAGGTATTTAAATCAAGCTATTTATATTTAGGATAACTGAAGAAGGCGATGGCTCATGGGTCAATCAAGTGGTACGCTTTCTATTTCGCTTGATGGATACGCTCTGCTTGAGTATACTATTCTTGGAACATCCGGTGCTTTCCGCAGTGGATCTTGGGTGCTAATTTTGGGGACGAGGTGCATTATACTTGCAGCTCGCTTTCAGCATTAGCGCTTGACCCCGGCTCGCCACGGAAACACAGCATCGCCCTTGTAGGCACTCCGAGGTGGGTGGATGACAAGGATAGTGAATCTTTCTCCTTTCATATGGCAAACAAAACCCAAACTTCTCAATCAGCTTCAACAAAAAAAGAAAATGTGATGACTCTGCGCCCTGTCAGGAAGATGATAGTTGGCCCCGATTTATTGTAATAAAAGGAACAGATGAAAACCAGTTTAAAAATATCTCCTTTTGTAATTCATAAACAAATTCAAAGCATTGCTGGTACAGTTAAAAAGTTTCAAAATGAGATCAGGGAATTTGTTGGTTGAATGTTCCAACAAAAGTCAATCAACAAATTTGCTGACTATGACAAAATTACAGACTTTTCTGTTTCTGCCTCTCCTCACAATAGTTTGAACAGTTGCAAAGGAATCATTCGAGACAGAAGTCAATATCTAGGTGATCTTACCGTGGAAGAAATTAGTGATGAATTATCAAACCAAGGTGTATCTGATGTTGTTAGATTTCAAATTAAAAAGAATGGAAATATAACCAAATTAAATACATATCTTTTAACCTTTAAAACTCCAACTCCTCCCTCATCTATTTCTTTAGGTTGCTTCGGAATCAGAGTTGACAGATTCATCCCTAACGCAATACGATGCTTCACCTGTCAAAAGTTTGGTCATGGAACCAAACAATGTCGTGGTACGCAGAGATGCTTCAAGTGTTCTGACCAAGGACACGAGGGAACAACCTGTAGCTCTGAATCCTCTAAATGTGTAAACTGTGGTGAATCCCATTTTTCATCATCTAGGGTCTGCCCCGTTTATCTTAAAGAAAAAAATATTATTAAAATTAAAGCAGAAAGAAACATCAGTTACCCAGAGGCTAAACAGATAGCTTCTGTTTCGAATGATCCTCTAGTTTCGAACAAACCATCGTACGCCAGCAAAGTTGGCCGCTCATTCAGTCATGAGAATACACAAACTCGCATGACATGGCCAATTGATGCTGAAACTTTTACAGTGCTGCCTGTTCAATTAGAAACTTCCGATAAATTAATTATTCCAAGAAAATCAAACCCTTCTAAAACCAGTAATCAGTCAACTCAATCTTCCTTGCAGAGCTCAATGTCATCACCTTCTAAAAATGGAAAAAAAAAATCAAGTAAGTCAGATGCGGTTGTATCAGATAGTTGGGGCACTGGATCGGTCTGGGATCTTCCCGATAATTCATTGGTCTTAAATAGTCACACTACATCTGCGTCTAATAAAGCGTCTACTAGTTCGTCTTCTGCTTCTCGTACAAAGTCGACAAAAGCTCCTTCTCTTCGTTCTCCAGAACAGAAGGGCGTCTCCAAAACGCCAGCAAATGCATCCTCTCAGAAGTCTTCTGAAAGGAGGTCGCGGGGTAGAGGTCGAGGCGGAGTAACATCAGCTGCGTCTAAACACAGAGATCAACGACTCTCCTCACAAAATAGATTTACCATACTGGATGACGAATCAGAAATGGACTGCGAAAGTGTTGTGCCACCCGAAAGATCACAATCTCAGGGTGATCGAAGTAAAATGCTGGCAAACTCGATAGCATTCGTCCTGTTATTCAAAACCATGACAGATATCATTCAATGGAATTGCCGAGGTCTTAAAATTAATCTTCTTGAGTTAACGCTTCTAGTTCAGACTTTTATACCTATTGCATTTTGTCTTCAAGAAACTCATTTAAAAGAAAAGGATAATGTATCTTTAAAAGGATACAACATTTATAGCACATTTTCTAAGGAAGACGAACGTGCTGCAGGCGGATCAACCATTTTGTGAAGGACAACGTCATTCATAGCACAGTCCAACTCACCACAGATCTGCAGGCAGTTGCAATTCGTTTATCATTAGATAAAACAATTACATTATGTTCTATATATATTCCACCTAATTCAAATATAGATAAAGCTAAACTCAAAACCTTACTGATCAGTTACCTTCACCTTTTATACTTATGGGAGACTTTAATGCCCACAATCCCTTGTGGGAAGCAAGTCTCATAATGACAAAGGTAAGATCATTGAAGACTTTGTCTCTCAAGAAGGGTTATGCATTTTCAATGATGGATCTAATACTTATCTTCACCCTGAAACGGGTCTTATTCTGCTATTGATATCACTATTTGCGACCCGTCTCTTCTTCTTGATTATTCATGGCGTGTCCATGATGATCTTTGTGGAAGTGATCACTTCCCAATAATACTTGAACATCTTTTCACTTCTGCTCAACAGAGAGTTCCACGTTGGAAACTGGACAAGGCGGACTGGCCCTTGTTTGAGAATCTCTGTCGAGCGGAACTTCAATCAAAGATGTTTGAGACTAGAAGATCCAATTTTAACTTTTAATACAGTTTTAACATCAATTGCTGACAGAACAATTCCTAAAACCTCGGCAAATCCAAAACATCCCAGCAAACCATGGTTTGATGATGCCTGTGATCAAGCCATAGATGACCGTAAACAATCTGAAAGACGATTCTATCAACATCCTACGTCGGAAAATTTAAGTAATTTCCGTATTTTTCGCGCTAAGGCACGACGGACTTGCAGGCAAGCACGACGAACGTCTTGGAAAAAATTTATCTCGGGAATAACATCTCGCACTCCGATGACAAAAGTATGGAACATGATACAAAGATTAAAGTTAAAATTCTAGAGCCACGGTAAAACATTTGAAACATGGCACTGATTTATTAACATCTGAAAAGATATTGCCAATAAGCTTGGTGAAACTTTTGCGAAATCTTCTTCTTCTAACAACTACAGGGAAGATTTTAAAAAGTTAAGAAGCAAAAGAAAAATAAAGTTGAATTTTAAATCGAAAATGGTGAAAGTTATAATAAACTCTTTTCTCTTGAAGAACTTAAGACATCTCTGTCCAAGGCCCATGATACAGCTTGTAGACCTGATAATATTCACTACCAACTTTTAAAACACTTGCCAGATTCCTCGCTTGAAGCTCTTTTGCAACTCATGAATAACATCTGGGAATCTGGTGACTTACCATCAATCTGGAAGCTTGCAACCGTCGTGCCTATTCCAAAACCAAGTAAAGATCACACGGATCCTATTAACTATCGACCAATTGCTCTTACCAGTTGTGTCTGTAAAACACTAGAACGGATGGTCAATGATCGCCTTGTTTGGTTCCTGGAATCAAATGGGCTTTTAGCCAATATCCAGTGTGGATTCCGACAAGGCCGCAGTACTCTTGATCATCTAGTTCGATTCGAGTCATTTATCCGTAATGGTTTTGCGAGAAATGAACACGTGGTGTCAGTCTTTTTCGATCTTGAAAAGGCGTATGACACCACATGGAAGTATGGTATTTTAAAAGATCTTTTGATATGGGGTTGAAAGGCAATATGCCAAATTTTATTTCAAATTTTCTGTCTAACAGACAATTTAATGTTAGAGTAAATTCAACCATGTCTGATCTGTATGATCAAGAGATGGGTGTCCCTCAGGGAGTATTTTATCTGTTACATTATTTACTCTTAAAATTAATAGCCTTGTTCAAGTTTTGAAAAGTAATATTGAAGGTTCATTGTATGTTGATGATTTTTAATCTGTTACAGAGGCAGAAATATGAATAACATTGAAAGACAATTACAATTATGTCTTGGAAGAATTGAAAATGGGCTTCGGAAAATGGTTTTAAATTTTCTACTTCAAAACGGTTGGGATGCATTTTGTAACAAAAGGAAACTGCATCTTGATCCAGAACTCACTTTGTACGGAAACCCAATTAAAATGGTTGATGAAACCAAATTTCTTGGGCTAGTTTTTGATAAAAGTTAACCTTTCTACCCCATATCAAAATGTTAAAATCGAGATGCTTAAAAGCATTAGATATTTTAAAGGTTGTTGGCAGCACTGACTGGGGTGCTGATCGCAACATTTTACTTAGTTTATACAGATCTATAGTTAGATCTAAACTAGATTATGGTTCAATAGTGTATGGCTCTGCAAGGAAGTCCTACATACAGATTCTCGATGCTGTGCATCACCAGGGTTTGCGTTTATGTCTTGGCGCCTTTAAAACCTCACCAGTTGAGAGTCTGTATGTAGAGGCTGACGAGCACTCACTCTCAACAGACGCTTGAAGCTTGGACTTCAATACGCTGTCAAGCTTAAAGCATATCCAGAAAATCCTGCCTACAACTGTGTTTTTAATCCAATTTATGAAGATATATATGCAAAACATGAAAATAAAATTCCTCCATTAGGCATCCGTTTAAAACCACACTTAACCACATTTGATTTAAAATCTCTTGCACAAGTTGAAACTTGCAAATGCCCTCCATGGAACTTCCAAAACCGAAAATGATATTTGACCTCCGTAAATACAAAAACCGAAACAAACCCACTTATAATTCAACAACATTTTGCTGAAATTAAGTCAAATTATTCAGATTTTTCAACTGTTTATACAGATGGATCGAAGGGTGGTAACCGAGTTGCATCTGCTGCTGTCTTTGGAGGCAGAGCTGCGACTCTCCGTTTGTCATCTGCCGCATCCATATTTACTGCTGAAGCAAAGGCAATAATTTTAGCTTTAAAATTTATTGCTACTTCAGACAAATCTAAATTTATAATATGTTCTGATTCACTTTCATGCTTACAAGCTATACAACATACTAAAATTAAAACCCGATAATTCTCAAGATTTTATATGTAATGAGGAATTTAAAATTCTTCATAAAGAAATAATTTTCTATGGCTTCCGAGTCATGTTGGAATCCATGGAAACACGGTTGTAGACGAAGAAGCAAAAATGCCCTGGATGATCCCTTATCTAACTGTGATATACCTTATACCGATTTTAGATCTAATATTAGAGAATATGTTTTAATATATTGGAAAATGAATGGAGTAAAAAGGTTGATAATAAATTACATGAAATTAAACCTAAATTAGGTAAACCTGTTAATACTTTTATGTGCAGAAAAGATCAGTGTGTTATTTCTAGATGCCGTATTGGTCATACTAGAATAACACATGAATATCTTCTGAAAATGAAGAAGAACCACAATGTATACCTTGCAACTGCAAGTATACTATTAAACATGTTTTAATCAATTGTATTGACTTTGCTGATATTCGTAAGAAGCATTTCAATGTCAATAATATGTATGATTTATTTGATAGTGTTCCAATTACAAATATTGTTTCATTTTTAAAAGAAGTTGGAATATATCATAAAATATAAAAATGCTGTATGAATTGAAAATGATTTTAATTTTATCACCTTATCTTAGTGTTGTTTTTTATTTGTAAATAAACAATTTTGCTTTAGACTTGAGTTTTAGTATATTGAAGGACCTTTTGTCCGATTTTAAAGATATACTTTAAATTGTTAAATGTTCGAATTAGCTCTCGCCGCGATATAGCCTTTTTGCGCTAAGGCGGCGTAAAACAATCAATCAATCAATCAATCAATACTTTAAACCTAGTTCTAAGCTGTCCTTACAGCTGAGCATCATTGTTAAAACTAGAAAATAATTTAGACAAATTCATCTACAGCCATATGGGCTTTTGGATGAACATATTTGGAAGCAATAATAAATGGGTTCTGACTTTGTGAAATATATGTGCATTGTGTTGACACACTTTTAAGTGATTTCCCCTTAAAATGCTTCTGCTCTCATTCCTTATCATTTCATTGCTGATCTTTTTTGCATCTTAAACCTGTCCCAGAGCTCCTCACGAGCTGGCTCAAGCTCAACCATTTCATCCTCATCAATGATAACATCATCATCAATTTGATAAGCCGGTTTAGGAACCATAACAGAGAATAATCTGGCACGATGTACCACTGTCGTGCAATGCTCAGGTTGATTATTACTTGGCAGTTCAAGGGAGGCAACTGGGATCAGTACAGACTCTGGCTCCAACCCAAGAATCCAAAGGGGAGACTCGTGCTGCTTCTGGGCGTGGGCCCACATGCGGTATGACATTCCAATTCGTCGGAGACGCCTGTTCATCTGTTTGTCCTCACACTCAAATACAAATTGAAGACATATTCTGCCATCCCAGTTACTGTTTAATAACATGCACATATCAATGAAACATCAGAACTGAAGATGACAACTGGCATTTGTTTTAACATATTGCATTGTCAGAGGCTGATATCTAACCAATGCGAGGTTTTCTTCAAACGATTACATGTAATATATACTTTAAACCTAGTTCTAAGCAGTCCTTACAGATGAGCATCATTGTTAAAACTAGAAAATAATTTAGAAAAATTCATATACTAGGTAGTACTTCTTTAGCTCAGTCGGTTTACGCGCTCCATTGTAACACAGAAGTCCCGGTGGAGACCAAGCTGATTTTGTAAGAAGAGTCGTGCTCCCCTGTTAAAATATCAACTTTTATTTAAATAGTAATAATGACCGGAGTTTGTTATAACTATTTATATTACATAACGAGAGTTAATATCACGCTTTTGATTATAACTATTTTAATTAATTAACGAGATTTCATATCAAACGTCCGTTTGGCTGTGCGGGATGTCCAAGTATGCAGCCAGTTCCAGTCAGAACGGAGACGATGCATCGTTTAAAGATGGCGTGTAACAGGAGGGTCGGGTGGCTATACATCATCACACCCTGCTGACTACAACAATGTCTGATATTGCCACAAACCTAACGACAGACTGACAGGCGAACGGTGGATGTGACAAGTGATGCATTTTTCTGTTTTATGGCAATCATATTGGTTCTTCCTTGTTGTTCTGAGTTGTACAAATACTGGCAATGAGACTCTAATTCTATTAAGTGTTACAAAGTTTTATATCACAATGTCAAATATTAACTATATTTATAACAAGTGTAAACAGTTTCAAGTATAAAGAATAAATCTGAATAAATTGTCAACAATTATCTCAAAATGCAACTTAAGTATTAAACAATAGGTAGTACTGGCAAAGACTACAGCATATGCGACCTTATCAGATTATCAACCGCGAGAACAGCAAAGTTAATTTAAAAGCTACATTTTAAACGGTTTCTTTATTTTAGAAGCTGAGTTTATTTTATAATGCCAGAAAAACAGTCTAATAGAGTGAAAAAGTCTACATTTTTGATTCTCTTATTTGTTCAGAGACTACATTCAGTGGTCGGATTAATGATAAATCCAGATATATGAATGAAAGGCCGATTGATAATAAATCTTTTTTTTTTAATATTTCAAAGAAATAATAATAAATCCAAGTGGTCTGACTTACCTTTTAGAATTAAAGTAAGCGACAAATAACCAATGTAACACAATTACTATAGATAATAAAACATGCTACTTGCCATATGCGGTATATAACCGCATCTTAATATTCAAAATATAATCAAAATTCATCTCAAAGAAGTAAACGCTACTATAATATTTTATGCAAACAGCTTTTTAAACTAACTGAAATGATTTATTTAGAAATTTATACACAAGACACGAAATAATTAATCACCTTGTAAATCTGGTATAAAAAGGGGAGATAATAATTGGTGTAATTCATTTTACGAATGAACATCTTTATCTAACGAATAACCAATCAAAAGCTTCGTATCAAACGTTATCTTTATCGCCAAAATGAAAGGAAAATGTCAACTAAAGCGGCATAAGAATTTGATATCAAAAGATCGAGACAATTTCTAATGAAAACTGGTAAAACTAAGCACCCAAATTTATGAAATGTTTCTCCAAATTAAAAATCAATTGTGTGTCGTAACCACATCTGCCACATTCCTTCCCCCTCAGAACAAACTAGATTTTGATAATTTTTCTAAATGCATTAATTTAACAGTATCAAATGTAAAACATATCAAACTATGGTAATGCATGTAGACACAAAGTATCAAAGTATAGCAACGTATGTAAATCAAAAAGTATGAAAATACGGTAATGTATGTAAAACAAATAACAAAACAATTTAAAAAAAATAAAATTTAAATAGCAAAACTGCACCCACCCCTTTTCACTGTCCTGAAAAGTTAATCAACTAAAAACTTCACCACCATTAACTACTGTTGATGATGCAATCGAAACCAACATAATGTCACCGACACACCTGCAGTGGTCTTTATGGTTGGTCATGTACGGGAAGATTTTGCTGCTTCACGTATTCTTGTCTTGCCATTCCGGCCGCGTCCCTGGCTTCCACATTGACCTTAGAATATTTCCCGAAGAGAATTGCACCCGGATCCTTATAATGCATATTGTGCTCCTTATTTGATGGCACATTAATTGCTGATACCATTTCCATACTATAGTTATAGTACCAAATGGTTTGTTAGCCTGTCTACAACAGCGTCACACTTCTTGTAGGGACATTTTTTACAATGTAGCCTTTTTTGCATCTGAGAAGATCTGTGTTTGGGAGACACGATATATTGTAGATGTCTTTCATATGTCTCCATATGTTAATTACGTTTTTTCCGCAATGTTCACATTATCTAGGCTCCCGAACTCGTGTTGTCTTTGATGCCTGTTGTTTTTTGCGCTGAGATCTACGAGGTTTAGCACGAGCTATTCCCTTAAGTGTTAATTTTGAAGTTGATGGTTGTGTTAGAACAAACCCATCAATCTCATTCTCTGAACTTTCTAAACTCTGTACCTCCTGAACACTGTTTTTTTATGAAGACGTAGATGGTTGTGTTAGAGTGAATTGGTCAATCTGACGAACTCGTTTTGACGTTGATGTTTGATGTTTCTGAGGCTGAGGTATACCACGACCTTTCCCCTTAACTGTTTTTTCTGATACGTTGATGGTTGTGTTAGAACAAACCCATCAATCTCATTCTCTGAACTTTCTGAACTATGTACCTCCTGAACACTGATTTTTGAAGACGTAGATGGTTGTGTTGGAGTAAATTGGTCAATCTGACGAACTCGTTTTGACGTTGATGTTTGATATTTCTGAGGCTGAGGTATAGCACGACCTTTCCCCTTAACTGTTTTTTCTGATACGTTGATGGTTGTGTTAGAACAAACCCATCAATCTCATTCTCTGAACTTTCTGAACTATGTACCTCCTGAACACTGTTTTTATGAAGACGTAGATGGTTGTGTTGGAGTAAATTGGTCAATCTGACGAACTCGTTTTGACGTTGATGTTTGATATTTCTGAGGCTGAGGTATAGCACGACCTTTCCCCTTAACTGTTTTTTTTTCCTGAGACGTAGATGGCTGTGTTGGAGTGAATTGGTCAATCTGCCGAACTCGTTTTGATGTCGATGTCTTGTTGTTTTTTAGGCTGAGATTTAGGACTTTTAGCACGAGCTAACCCCCTAACTGTTTTTTTCGGAGTTGATGAATGTGATGGAGAAAACTCACTCTTCTTCTTTTTGAAGTTCCCCCCAAGGGTGACTGGGGAATAGAAATATGGTCACTACAGGTCTTCTTCCGACCGGCAGTAAAACCCTTGCCACAGTGGGGCGTCCGTTTGGCTGTGCGGGATGTATCAAGTACGCAGCCACGTCCGGTCAGACTGGGGACGTTAAATCCGATGCCTCGTGTAAGGAGAGTGCCACGCTCTTTGCACGTTAAGAACCCTTGTAACAACTCTTTGAGGGGTCCGTAGGTGGCCTGTTGCAAGGTTAAATTTCTGTCCCTATCCAATATACCCTCATTTTCCAGTGGCAGTCCAAATTTCCCCGACCATCATCCCGGATGGCCTCTATTACAAAACCTACCTATTGTATTTATTGTTAACTTGTTCTCGTCCTGAATATGCATGAAATATTTGCCATTGGACGGTAAGCAACCAACAATCAATCAATCTTTTTGAAGTTGATGGTTTTGTTGGAGCAAATTGATCAATCTCAGAAAGCAAATAATCAGAATCGACAAAAGGATTTTCATCTGAATCAAGACTGGTGTCTTGCTCTGGAGTTTTCCTCTTTCTCTTCGTAAACAAACAAACATTAAGTTTCTGTGTTTTCTGTTTTTCTTTAGGGGTTGCAGGAATAATATCCGAATCCATAGATGAATCTCTATCCTGAAAGTACAAAAATGTTACTTTATTAACTTTTCGATTGTTAAATCTGGTGTAAATAACTAAAATTGGACACCGAATACTCAGAATTTAGTATTATTTTGATGGTTTTTGTTTACTTTCTATGCGGTATTTGGTAACTTGCGGTATCTGGTAACTAAATTGCTGTATTTAATAAATAAATTGCCATATCTTGATAACTATCGTTACCTAATAAGTAACATTTTTCCGTTAAAGGTAACTTTGTAACCAAACAACGCAAAGACAAGAACGGTAAATGATTACTTAGTTGCGGTATTCGGTAACTCAATTGCGGTATTCGGTAACTCAATTGCGGTATTTGGTAACTTAATTGCGGTATTTGGTAACTAAATTGCAGTATTTTGTAAACAGGAGTAGCACTCTTCCATTTTTTTTGCAATTTAATCTCATGCACGTACTTAAAATCAATTTATTTTCTATTTGACTGATGAGTATATCTAGTGAAGACGGATAAAAGTACTAATATAACCAAAACATACAGTAGTACTTACCATTGTCTTCTCTGTTGTCTTTTCAAATACTGCTATGCATGTAAACCAAAACTAATATAATAAAATAGGAAAATAATAAACTAAACGACAAAATTGGAACTTATAAGAAATATATTTTTGAAAATTAAATGCTTCAGTCTCACACCATTGAACTAAATGAAAAAAATCATGAACTGAATAAAAAGCAATCTAGTTTAAACCATGAAAAGAAAACTCAGAAACGTCGAAATTACTGGTTTGACAAAATAATAAAGCATCGATGAATTCAAAATTTCTTAAAAAAACAGAGAAAACCATAAGGAGATTCAAAAGTAGGCATAATAAACAGAGTTGAAATAGAAAATACTCAATGTAAAAAGAAATAAAGAATAATCTTTCAAGTAGGCAAGTCCTGAAATAAAATAATGATATTGCGATAATGGTATTGAGACTGTCTACATAAACATTAAAAAAACTTACATTTAAAATCCTCAGATGACATAACTAGACGTAGTTTAACTAAACGTAAAAGGGAACTAAAGAAGTAAGAAAAGTAAAACTGACCAAATCTGAAATAAAATAAAAAATTTAAAATGATCGACAGTAGAACTTAAGAAAAATAAATCTTTGTTCATGACAATATGCATTTACATTATGAAAATGATTATTGACAAACAGGACAACGTAATGGCAGCCCCCGAAAGTAAACTCATGCAAATCTATATTTTGATTAAAACAAAACATAACATTCACAAACTCATCATAAATACCAAAACAAACAAAAATGTCGGGAATATTCATAATTTAGAAGAAAAAAAAATACCAATTTAAAAAATTAAAGAAAGAAAAAGAGGAAATAACAACCACTGAAGATCTTGAAAAAATATAACAGTTAATTTCTAGTTTTCCTAGTGATATTCGACGACTCTATTAAAATATCAGAGAAAAACTACATTTTAGATATGTAATGATCTTCAGTATCTTAGCCAATCAAAAACGGCCTTTCATATTTGAATTAAATGACGTTATGCTACGTCATTTCACATATAATGCATACTAATTAACTAGTTATTGATTACTTTAATTGATTTTCCTGGTCTGGCATATCTTTTCTTGGTAAATGTCAAACATTAAAGAAAAAAAAAGTAACAATTTTCTGACTTTCTACAATTTATTTTATCAACATCGACCAAGAGATTACAAAGTTAGCAACAACAAAAATGACTTACCTTTTTCGTCTTGTCTCTTCAACTGCCACCTGAAGAATGATCAAATTAGGCAATGCAGGTCCTAAGATACTCTATAAAATAAATGAAAAAGATATTTACTGAAAAGTAAAATACCAAAAGGTTCTGACTCATTTAATAAAGTACGTGATAACTTCTTTGTTGGTATCTGCGATGCCGCCTTCGCCTGTTTTGTTTACTGAAGCTGGTCTGATCACGTGATTTGTTATCGAATGTCTAATCTACCTACCAATGTAAATAAACACGGAAACTCCCGTGGTTATTTGTGGATCGTCATATGAATGACGACACCTGTTTCCGTTCAATTAATGAAAGCAAAAGCTGAAAAGATTTTAAAAATCGGTCCATATTTAACAGATTGATTGATTGATTGTTGGTTGCTTAACGTCCAGTGGCAAATATTTCATGCATGTTCAGGACGAGAACAATAAATACAATAGGTAGGTCCTGTAATAGAGGCCGGCCGAGATGAAGGTCGGGGAAATTTAGACTACCATTGAAAAATGAGGGTAAATTGGATAGGAACAGAAATTTTGCCTTACAACAGGTCACTCAATGAGTTGTTGCAAGGGTTCTTAACGTGCAGAAAGCGTGACACTCTCTATACACGAGGCATCGGATTTAACGTCCCCATTCTGACCGGACGTGGCTGCGTACTTGATACATCCCGCACAGCCAAACGGACGCCCCATTTTGGCAAGGGTTTTACTGCCGGTCGGAAGAAGACCTGTAGTGACCATATTTCTATTCCCCAGTCACCCTTGGGGGTCATATTTAACAGAATGACATACTAAGAAACTTAACTGCATTCGGAAAGAGGGCAAGCTTATTTTTAGTTTTGGTTAGTATGTTTTAATCATTGGAAGTTAGAAATCGGTAATTTTCAGGTATCTAAAATTACATGTACCTGAAGTAGGTTGTTTGCTGAAAATAATGTGATGCGCGTAAAGTGTGCAGGACGGCGAAGGATAACGCAAATTTTAAGTTAAAGATTGTAAATTTTTATCGAGTGTTACAAGAATATTTTTGGTTGTCTATCGTCTCAATGTAGTAAATTTAATTAAACGTATTTATCGAATATGTGGTAAAACTAAAAAAAGGTTAATAAAATTACACGCACGTGATGACTTCTACATAGCAGGTTGCGAGACTGATAACATGTAACACCTTTTGTAATAATTCAAAAGTTAAAAACAACCTTCAACTTAGTCCGAGATTGCTCTGACGTATGACGGATTTTTTTTAGGAATGGCTCAGCTTTAAATATTTCTGGATGCATTTCAAGAACGATCACCATGATCGGTTCTAAGCAGTTTAATAATTTTTTATTCTTAAGATTTTATCATGGGAACTAAATTTGAATTTATTTTTGTGTAAAGGTTTTTTTTGTGTATATAATCAGTATCTAACGGCAGAAATACTTTTTTAAATTTTTTTATTGTTTAAGTTAAAGGCAAATGAGTAGGAAACTTAATATTGTTTCGTCATGTTTATAAATACAAATTGCAATTACAAAAGGACAAAAAAGATATGTTCCTCGTTTTAACTTAAATTGTGACTAGGAAATAAAAGTTTGATCTCTTTAATCTGCTTTAATGAAACCCTTGACAGAATGCAACCACGGTCAGTATGATGCCCCAAGTAAAGAGAGTGCCGCGCTCATTGAACAGAAAGACTCTTTGTAACATCTTTTACAAGGGTCCGAAGGTGGCCAGATGTAAAACTAAATTTGTCCCTTTCCATTATACGTTAATATTCGTGTGGCAGTTGAAATCGGCTTTTTTATGCCCCCGCCGTAGCAGAGGAGGCATTTATTTTTACCCTTGTCCGTCCGTCCGTACGTCCCAAAATTGGTTTCCGTTCTCTAACTTTAGTTTGCCTCAACCAAATGTTATGAAACTTATACACAATGCTTATTACCACAAAACACAGATCAAGTTTGATTTTGGGTGGCGTCTCTTTTACCGTTCTAGACTTATGCCCCTTTACAAATGGAAAAAATCCTGAATTTTTCGTTGCCGTTCTCTTACTTTAGTTTGCCTCAACCACATGCTATGAAACTTATAAACAATGCTTAATACCACAAAACACAGCACCCCAATGGTGACTGGGGAATAGAAGTATGTTCACTTGGTCTTCTTCCGACCGGCAGTTAAACGCTTGCCAAAGTGGGGCGTCCGTTTGGCTGGTGGGATGTACAAATTGGCAGCCACGGCCGGTCAGAATGGGGACGTTAAATCCGATGCCTCGTGTAAAGAGAGTGCCACGCTCTCTGCACGTTAAGAACCCTTGCAACAACTCTTTGAGTGGTCCGTAGGTGACCTGTTGCAAGGCAAAATTTCTGTCCCTAACCAATATACCCTCGTTTTCCAGTGGCAGTCAAAATTTCCATCGCATGACCTGGCCAATTGATGCTGAGACATTTACAATGCTGCCTGTTGAAACAGAACCTAACGATAAAATATTAATTCCAAGAAAACCAACACCTTCTAAAACCAGTACTCAGTCAACACAATCTTCCTTACAGAGCTCAATGTCATCATCGGAAAAAAATGAAAAAAAGAAATCAAATAAAAAAGATACAGTTAAATCAGACAGTTGGGGCGGTGAATCTGTCTGGGATCTTCCCAGTGACATAGATGATTCTTTCATCTCCAATAGTCCTTCTTCATCTGCATCAAATAAAACTAGTTTATCTTCTGCTTCCAGTACAAAGTCTACTAAAGCCCCGTCTCCTCTTCGTTCTCCAAAACAGACGGATGTCCCAAAGAAGCCAGCAAATACATCCTCTCAGAAGTCTTCTGATTCGAGGTCGCGGGGTAGGGGTCGAGGCGGAGTAAAACCAGCTGCGTGTGTCCTGGAGATCGACGACTCTCCTCACACAACAGATTTTCAACACTTAACGACGAATCAGAAATGGAAATCGAAAGTGTTGCGCCACCCGAAAGATCACAATCTCAGGGTGAGCGAAATAAGAATGCTGGCAAACTCGATAGCATTCGCCCGTCTATTAACAAATCATGACTAATATCATCCAATGGAATTGCCGAGGTCTTAAAATAAATCTTCTCGAGTTAACGCTTCTAGTTCAGTCTTATTTACCTATTGCATTTTGTCTTCAAGAAACTCATCTAAAAGAAAGTGACAATGTATCTTTAAAAGGATACAACATGTATAGCACATTTTCTAAGGTAGATGAACGTGCTGCAGGCGGATCATCCATTTTTGTGAAGGACAACGTCATTCATAGCACAGTCCAACTCACCACGGATCTGCAGGCAGTTGCAATTCGTTTATCATTAGATAAAACAATTACATTATGTTCTATATATATTCCACCCAATTCAATTATAGATAAAGCTAAACTCAAAAACCTCACTGATCAATTACTCTCACCATTTATACTTATGGGCGACTTCAATGCCCACAATCCCTTGTGGGGAAGCAAGTCTCATAATGCCAAAGGTAAGATCATTGAAGACTTTGTCTCTCAAGAAGGATTATGCATTTTTAATGATGGATCTAATACTTATCTTCATCCTGGAAACGGGTCTTATTCTGCTATTGATATCACTATTTGCGACCCGTCTCTTCTTCTGGATTATTCATGGCGTATTCATGATGATCTATGTGGAAGTGATCACTTTCCAATAGTACTTGAACATCTTTTTACTTCTGCTCAGCAAAGAGTTCCACGTTGGAAACTCGAGAAGGCGGATTGGTCCTTGTTTGAGAATCTCTGTCGAGCGGAACTTCAATCAAAGATGTTTGAGACTGTAGAAGATCCAATTTTAACTTTTAATACAGTTTTAATATCAATTGCTGACAGAACAGTTCCTAAGACCTCGGCAAATCCAAAACATCCCAGCAAACCATGGTTTGATGAGGCTTGTGATCAAGCCATATATGACCGTAAAAAATCTGAAAGACGGTTCAGTCAACATCCTACGACGGAAAATTTAAGTAATTTCCGTATTTTTCGCGCTAAGGCACGACGGACTTGCAGGCAAGCACGACGGACGTCTTGGAAAAAATTTGTCTCGGGGATAACATCTCGCACTCCGATGACAAAAGTTTGGAATATGATACAAAAATAAAAGGTAAAATTCTAAAGCAACTGTTAAACATTTGAAAGACGGCAATTCTTTATTAACATCTGAAAAAGATATTGCCAACAAGCTTGGTGAAACGTTTGCGAAATCTTCTTCTAACAACTACAGGGAAGATTTTAAAAAAGTTAAAAAACAAAAAGAAAAAATGAAGTTGAACTTTAAATCGAAAAATGGTGAAAATTATAATAAACTCTTTTCTCTGGAAGAACTTGAAACATCTCTGTCAAAAGCCCATGATACAGCTTGTGGGCCTGATAATATTCACTATCAACTCTTTAAACACTTGCCAGATTCCTCGCTGGAAGCTCTTTTGCAGCTCATGAATAACATCTGGGAATCTGGTGATTTACCATCAATTTGGAAGCTTGCAACCGTCGTGCCTATTCCAAAACCAAGTAAAGATCACACGGATCCTATTAATTATCGACCAATTGCTCTTACCAGTTGTGTCTGTAAAACACTCGAACGGATGGTCAATGATCGCCTTGTTTGGTTCTTGGAATCAAATGGGCTATTAGCCAATATCCAGTGTGGATTCCGGCAGGGTCACAGTACTCTTGATCATCTTGTCCGATTCGAATCATTTGTCTGTAATGGTTTTGCGAAAAATGAACATGTGGTGTCGGTCTTTTTCGATCTTGAAAAGGCCTATGACACTACATGGAAGTATGGTATTTTAAAAGATCTTTTTGATATGGGGTTGAAAGGCAATATGCCAAATTTTATTTCTAATTTTCTCTCTAACAGACAATTTAATGTTAGAGTTAATTCAACCATGTCTGATCTGTATGATCAAGAGATGGGTGTCCCTCAGGGGAGTATTTTATCTGTGACATTATTTAGTCTTAAAATTAACAGTCTTGTTGAAGTTTTGAAAAGTAATATTGAAGGTTCATTGTATGTTGATGATTTTTTAATATGTTACAGAGGCAAAAATATGAATAACATTGAACGACAATTACAATTATGTCTTGGAAGAATTGAAAAATGGGCCTCGGAAAATGGTTTTAAATTTTCCTCATCTAAAACGGTTGGGATGCATTTCTGTAACAAAAGGAAATTACATCTTGATCCAGAACTCACTTTATATGGAAACCCAATTAAAATGGTTGATGAAACCAAATTTCTAGGGTTAGTATTTGATAAAAAATTAACCTTTCTCCCCCATATCAAAATGTTAAAATCAAGATGTTTAAAAGCATTAGATATTTTAAAAGTTGTCGGCAGCACCGATTGGGGTGCTGATCGCAACATTTTACTTAATTTATATAGATCTCTAGTTAGATCTAAACTAGATTATGGTTCAATAGTGTATGGCTCTGCAAGGAAGTCCTACATACAGATTCTCGATGCTGTGCATCACCAGGGTTTGCGTCTGTGTCTTGGCGCCTTTAAAACTTCACCAGTTGAGAGTCTGTATGTAGAGGCTGATGAGCATTCACTCTCCAACAGACGTTTGAAGCTTGGACTTCAATATGCTGTCAAACTAAAAGCCTATTCAGATAATCCTGCCTACAGCTGTGTTTTAATCCAATTCATGAAGATATTTTGCAAAACATGAAAATAAAATTCCTCCGTTAGGTATACGTTTAAAACCACATTTAGCTACTTTTGATTTAAAATCTGTTGCTCAAGTTGAAACTTGCAAATGTCCTCCATGGGAACTTCCCAAACCAAAATTATATTTGATCTCCGTAAACACAATAAAATGAAACAAATCCTCTTTTAATTCAGCAACACTATGCTGAAATTAAAGCCAATTATTCAGATTTTTCAACTGTCTATACTGATGGATCAAAGATGGTGACAGAGTTGCATCTGCTGCTGTCTTTAGGGACAGAGCTGCAACTCTCCGTTTGCCATCTGCTGCGTCCATCTTTACTGCTGAAGCAGAAGCAATAATTTTGGCTTTGAAATTTATTGCTTCTTCAGATAAATCCAAATTTATTATATGTTCTGATTCACTTTCATGCTTACAAGCTATACAAAATACTAAAATTAAAAACCCAACAATTCTCAAAATTTTATATGTACTGAGGAATTTAAAATTCTTCTTTAAGAAATAATATTTCTATGGGTGCCGAGTCATGTTGGAATTCATGGAAACACAGCTGTAGACCTTGAGGCAAAGAATGCCCTGGGTGACACTTTATCTAACTGTGATATACCATATACCGATTTTAAATCTAATATTAGAGAATATGTTTTAATATTTTGAAAATGAATGGAGTAAGAGAGATGGTAACAAATTACATGAAATTAAACCTAATTTAGGTAAACTTTTAATAATTTAATGTGCAGAAAAGATCAGTGTGTTATTTCTAGATGCCGAATTGGTCATACTAGAGTGACGCACGAGTATCTTTTAAAAAATGAAGATGAACCACAATGTGTACCTTGCAACTGCAAGTATACTATTAAACATGTTTTAATTAATTGTATTGACTTTGCTGATATTCGGAAGAAGCATTTCAATGTCAATAATATGTATGATTTATTTAATAATGTTCCATTTACAAATATTGTTTCATTCTTAAAAGAAATTGGAATATATTATAAAATATAAAAAAAATGTTGTTATATTTAAAACGATTTTAATTTTTATCACGTTATCTTAGTGTTGATTTTTATTTGTAAATAATCAATTTGCTTTAGTCTAGAATTTTAGTTTATTGAAAGACCTTTTGTCTGATTTTAAAAATATACCTTAAATTGTTATAATATTCGAATTAGCTCTCGCCGCGATATAGCCTTTCTGTGCTAATGCGGCGTAAAGCAAACAACAATCAATCAATCAATACAAATGGAAAAATTGCTGAATTTTTCGTTTCCGTTCTCTAACCTAAGTTTGCGACAACTAAATGTTATGAAACTGATAAACAATGCTTATTACCACAAAACTCAGATCAAGTACAAATTTGGGTAGCGTCAGTTTTACAGTTCTTGAGTTATGTCCCTTTAAAACGTTACATGCAAGGGGGGCATCATCTGTGTCCCATGGACACCGTCCCCATTTATTTAATTTTCAGTTTAACTTGTGCTCGTTTTGAAATCGGAAGAAATATTTGGAACTGGACTTTAAACAACCAATCTATCCTCAGTTGTAAACAAACTGCTCTGATAATTCCTCAAAATAATATGCAAAAGACGAGTGTGATGGAAGGTAATGTGTGTTCAACCAAGCTGTGCAAAAAAACTTTATCAAATAATATCCTTCACAAAAACCTTCGGGTGTAACCCTAACAAAATGGTCGGACAACTGAATTACTATTGTTCTGAGCTGCATTTAAACTTTGAAATACGGTACTATACGTTGTTTTTTTAATTAAAATTGTCTGTCCATTATGTATATGTTCAAGGCTTAAAGAAGTTACACGACATTTCAAAGTGGGGCGTCCGTTTGGTTGTGCGGTGTGTACAAGTAAGCAGCCACGTCGGTTAGAATGGGGACGTTAATTCCGCACCACGTGTGGAGAGAGATTGCCACGCACTTCGCACGTTAGGAAGCCTTGAATCAACTCTTTGAGGGGTCCTTAGGTGGACTGTTGCAAGGCTAAATTTCTGTCCTTATCCATTATACCATTATTTTCCCGTCGCAGTTTAAATTTAGACCACCTTCATCCCGGACGACCTCAATTACAGGACATACTTACAGTATTTATTGTCTTTGTTCTCGTCTTGAACATGCATGACATATTTGCCACGTTCAGCAACCATCAATCTATCTATCTGATTTAACGTCCCTGCTTTGACCTGACGTGGGATGTACAAGTACGTAGGAACAACCGGTCAGAATGGGGACGTTAAATCCGAGGCTCTTGTAGAGAGAGTGCCACACACTTAGCACGCTAAGACACCTTCCAACAAATCTTGAGGGGTCTGTAGTTGGCCTGCTGCTAGACTTAATTCCTGTCCCTATCCCTAGCCTCATTTTCCAGTGGCAGTCGAAATTGCCCGGTCTTATCCCGGACGGCCTCCATTATATTCTACCTATTGTAGTATTTAATGTTGATTTGCTCACATTTTGAACTATTTGCCACTGGACATTAAGCAACTGATATGAATTTAAGTCAGTGTATAAAAAAGTAGGTTACCTATTTTTGGGGGAAACATTGAGATGGCTCTATTGTCTCTTCATGAGTAATTACATGTATATAATTGTAAATGAGATATTTTCTAACATGTCTAATGAAAATAATTACACTCTTACCTAGGTCCACCATTGGCATCCCGAGTTCATACAGCTTACATTTCTTTATTCAAGCGTCACTGATGAGTCTTTTGTAGACAAAACGCGCGTCTGGTGCAAATTCAA
The DNA here is from genome assembly GCA_017311375.1 of Mytilus coruscus. Taxonomy (NCBI): domain Eukaryota; kingdom Metazoa; phylum Mollusca; class Bivalvia; order Mytilida; family Mytilidae; genus Mytilus; species Mytilus coruscus. Next base: position 228,463 of record CM029607.1, read on the forward strand.
AATTTCAATCCTGGTATCTATGATGCATTTATTCATATCAAAATGTTTACGTTTCAGAGCGTGGAACGCGCTTTAAAGTACACACCTACTTGAAACTATCATTTCTTGTTTATTTTCAGTATCTGCTATGCTCGGTAATAATTGAACATAATTTAGTTTTATGTAGCACGAAGATCAAAACAGAGTTTGGTTATACTGTTTTCACGTTAATCTGAAAAGTCAAAGACAGAAGTCATACATTCGATAGATGTGAGTAAAAAGTTACATAGGGAATAATTCCCGTATAGTACAAATATTTATTAAGAAAGATGAATGGTACTAGTCAGTGCCTTAATTTTATCATGTGCAAGTGAAATATCCGTATCAAGAAAAGGAACATTTATTGCTGTTTATATTTACATAAGCTATATATTGGAATTACATGTATATTATAGTAAGTTCCTTTAGTTGACAGGTTAAATCTTATACAGTGGTTTTCCCCGTTCTACTCTCCTTGTAAACATTTCTGGTATAACACAACCAATATAAAATTATTTAAGCTTTTGCAACATAGAATTCCATGTAGGTCCATCAAAGTTAATTCTTTCTACACTGATACCTTTTTAAGTCCATATTACAAAATCTACCCAGTTAAGTTCATACACTCCTAACTGACCCTGAACCTGATACATGTAATTACTTGTGTCTTTTAATTTAAGCTGTCCATGTACTTCATTGGAACAGAAGTTGGTATCTTTGGCACACTCAATTGGAGTTTTATACCTCCATGGTTCCTTTTTACTGTCTGAGCAATACGGGCGTTTAACTTCAACTAAGCCAACACCACATTTGTTGCAAGTGACCAGTGAATCTATGCTAGCCCTAAAAAGGGATATTTTGAGTTGACTAATAGTCCACGAGACTCGACTGTAGTATTTCCACATTCCTTAGTATGTTTCTGAATGTCCTGACTTCCAGCCACCGATTCATATTTGCGTCCATACTTGATGCTCTTAACCCTATTTAGAACAGTCACATATCCACAAATTTTTTTCAACAGATTGTCTGGCACAAACTTTTTTCTTTTATAAACCTCTCCCATAACAGGTGCTGTTATTAAGCTTTTGCGAGCTTTCACCCAATTAGTATTAACACTTTGACCTCTTGTTCCCTCTTCAAGGGTTTGACCAATAACATCTGTAACTTTTAGATTGTCAACAAAATGTGTGAAGTCTTTATTACAAGTATCACATGTAAGACTTACAAAGTCACAAAACATATAGTCTGGGCAGAACAATTCCAAAAAAGGAATCAATATTTGCATGTTCAAACCTAAGTGTCTGATATAACACACACTGTGGAGATGCATTCTCCAACCCTTTTAAAATATCATCTAGAAAAGTCTCATTCTGAATCTCCTTAACAGGTCCAGCTTGGTATACTCCAGGATATGGTCGAACTTTCTTTATTTGTGTTTCTCTTTCTGTCTTGGTAAAAGTTAAATCACAGACTCTTGCAGGACTTGGCTTTCGCTGCAGAGGTCTAGGCCGATCCCAAGTACATTCACTAAATGTGCATGAATCCTTGGTTTTTACTAATGTATACAGCAAAGCACCTACATGCGCACAAAGTCAGCCCCACCTGCCTTACAGTTGCATCTAGCTTTGAAGATATTTCCATTTTTTCTACCTAAGCATACATGTAAAGTATAAAATTTGGCGGTCATACCCGATGTCCCAATACTAACAAATTGTTTCATAGAGGGTAAACACGTGGACTTGATATAGCAAAAGTCTGATAAATATTTGATTTCACTATACAGTATATCTCTGATAAACCCTTCATTGCATAGTCGTTTTGACTTTTCCATTTGTCGGTCAAAGTGCAATCTTGCTCCTGTTGTAGGGTTCTTTTGGTAGAGAAAATAACCGTCTACATCTTTTGATGCCAAACCATGTGGAATGTCACTAAAGTCTAGTGTCTTCCAAATTGAAATCTCATGTACAGGAATTAAATTCTCACCTAAACTCTCATCTGAGCTATGTAGATCTGAATCCACGTAGCCAGACATTGCTCGATAAACCCGGTTTACCAATACTTCCTTTAATCCTGACTTTTTCAATTTGTGTTTTTCTTCAATACAGCGAGAAAATCCCCTACCAGAGTCGTGCTTCAGCCGGCCCCTAAACAAAAAAAAATATATAAAACGTTTTCAAGTTTTATGCGTCACATACGTTCACAAATTTTGCAAAACATTTTCTCATTCCTAATACTGAAACGGGTGGTTTGAACATTTCTTTAATCGTTTAATATGTTTAAGAAAACACATTTAAGGGGAGTCAATACAGTTTCAAATTGTATTGTCATGAAATGAAGCATAGGATACTGTACTTGTTTTTGAGGAAATTGAGGTTCAAAATTTTGACATTCAGTAGTTTTGTTTAATTTTTCTAAACTTGGTGTTTCAGTGATAAATTAGCCACATTAATTTTATTCAAAAGCTATGATAAAATTACATATGCATTAGAGAAATATTTAATTAAAATACACGTAGTGTTTCCTACAGGGGTTTTTGGCATGGTATGGCGCCCTGTCGTGTTTTCTAGACGCCATGCCCTTTTTAGGAAAAAAAAATGGCGCCATACAAATACATGTATCATGAATATACAAGTAGTAGTTTTGTTTTATTTCATAACTTGAGTGATTTTTGGTATCACAAATGATACACGTACCCCTCTGTTAATATTAGGTAAACATTAAGTTGATGAGCAATGGACATGATGTCAAACAAGTATCGCACAGGATGGCATGCTCATTTGATTGATTGATTGATTGGTGTTTGCTTTACGCCGCCTTAGCGCAAAAAGGCTATATCGCGGCGAGAGCTAATTCGAACATTTAACAATTTAAAGTATATCTTTAAAATCGGACAAAAGGTCCTTCAATATACTAAAACTCAAGTCTAAAGCAAGATTGTTTATTTACAAATAAAAACAACACTAAGATAAGGTGATAAAATTAAAATCATTTTCAATTCATACAGCATTTTTATATTTTATGATATATTCCAACTTCTTTTAAAATGAAACAATATTTGTAATTGGAACACTATCAAATAAATCATACATATTATTGACATTGAAATGCTTCTTACGAATATCAGCAACGTCAATACAATTGATTAAAACATGTTTAATAGTATACTTGCAGTTGCAAGGTATACATTGTGGTTCTTCTTCATTTTCAGAAGATATTCATGTGTTATTCTAGAATGACCAATACGGCATCTAGAAATAACACACTGATCTTTCTGCACATAAAAGTATTAAAAGGTTTACCTAATTTAGGTTTAATTTCATGTAATTTATTATCAACCTTTTACTCCATTCATTTTCTAATATATTAAAACATATTCTCTAATATTAGATCTAAAATCGGTATAAGGTACATCACAGTTAGATAAGGGATCATCCAGGGCATTTTTGCTTCTTCGTCTACAACCGTGTTTCCATGGATTCCAACATGACTCGGAACCCATAGAAAATTATTTCTTTATGAAGAATTTTAAATTCCTCATTACATATAAAATCTTGAGAATTATTGGGTTTTAATTTTAGTATGTTGTATAGCTTGTAAGCATGAAAGTGAATCAGAACATATTATAAATTTAGATTTGTCTGAAGTAGCAATAAATTTTAAAGCTAAAATTATTGCCTTTGCTTCAGCAGTAAATATGGATGCGGCAGATGACAAACGGAGAGTCGCAGCTCTGTCTCCAAAGACAGCAGCAGATGCAACTCGGTTACCATCCTTCGATCCATCTGTATAAACAGTTGAAAAATCTGAATAATTTGACTTAATTTCAGCAAAATGTTGTTGAATTATAAGAGGGTTTGTTTCGTTTTTTTGTATTTACGGAGGTCAAATATCATTTTCGGTTTTGGAAGTTCCCATGGAGGGCATTTGCAAGTTTCAACTTGTGCAACAGATTTTAAATCAAATGTGGTTAAGTGTGGTTTTAAACGGATGCCTAATGGAGGAATTTTATTTTCATGTTTTGCATATATATCTTCATAAATTGGATTAAAACACAGTTGTAGGCAGGATTTTCTGGATATGCTTTAAGCTTGACAGCGTATTGAAGTCCAAGCTTCAAGCGTCTGTTGAGAGTGAGTGCTCGTCAGCCTCTACATACAGACTCTCAACTGGTGAGGTTTTAAAGGCGCCAAGACATACACGCAAACCCTGGTGATGCACAGCTTCGAGAATCTGTATGTAGGACTTCCTTGCAGAGCCATACACTATTGAACCATAATCTAGTTTAGATCTAACTACAGATCTGTATAAACTAAGTAAAATGTTGCGATCAGCACCCCACTCAGTGCTGCCAACAACCTTTAAAATATCTAATGCTTTTAAGCATCTCGATTTTAACATTTTGATATGGGGTAGAAATGTTAACTTTTATCAAAAACTAGCCCAAGAAATTTGGTTTCATCAACCATTTTAATTGGGTTTCCGTACAAAGTGAGTTCTGGATCAAGATGTAGTTTCCTTTTGTTACAAAATGCATCCCAACCGTTTTTGAAGTAGAAAATTTAAAACCATTTTCCGAAGCCCATTTTCAATTCTTCCAAGACATAATTGTAATTGTCTTTCAATGTTATTCATATTTTGCCTCTGTAACAGATTAAAAATCATCAACATACAATGAACCTTCAATATTACTTTTCAAAACTTCAACAAGGCTATTAATTTTAAGACTAAATAATGTAACAGATAAAATACTCCCTGAGGGACACCCATCTCTTGATCATACAGATCAGACATGGTTGAATTTACTCTAACATTAAATTGTCTGTTAGACAGAAAATTTGAAATAAAATTTGGCATATTGCCTTTCAACCCCATATCAAAAAGATCTTTTAAAATAATATACTTCCATGTGGTGTCATATGCCACCTCGTATTTATGTTTAGGAATAAGATTCATTTCCTTCGTCGTGAGCAAGCACAATCTTTACTACTATAGGAATGAGATTTGAACGATACTTTAAAAGAAGTTTCTTTCGGTGTATACGTGGGGTGTCCTCAGCAGTGATTTTACGAATAACCGTTTTGTACTCAAACAGTTTCTTTTTATATAGCGGAGATAGTATAACACCTCCATGTAAAATGTTGTATATACATTCCAGTAGGATCTTAAATTGTTCGTTATTCATCGTTTTTATCATTGCTTGTATTTGCTCATCCTCAGCGGAAGCCAATAAGGAAAGAAAATTAACGTGTCTCATCACTTGCTTACTCATAGCTTTTAAAATATTATTTCGGAAGAAAAACCACACAGTTCTCTCCAATGAATATATTTGTTCTAAGTAAATAAAGTCTGTCTGTGTGAGCGCTCAAATCAATAGTTAAATATCCGTATTTCTTTTTTGTCGCGAGTTCGTAAGCCGAGATGAAATATTTCACCTGGCCAGGTAAAATTTGTTTAGCAAGTACGGTTAACTGGTGTTGATCACGATGATTTTTCAAACAAATAATGTAAGATGCATTCAGGGAAATGGTGCGCATGAGTTTACCCGGAGAATGATATAAATTCTGAGTAAGCATTAAAAGACTTGTTTTTTGGTGATGAGATTTTACCGTGAATAGATTTAAAACTTCCACATCGTTCACTGCTGTTGCTAGCAAATCGTCTAAAATAAGAAGCATATGTTCCTTTTTTTCTGACCATGCATCCACTTGTTCACTGCTTGGTAAACCTTCATGGAAAGTTATATTGTCTATTTCTTTTTCCATACTTGCGAATAATTCTTGATAAACAGAATAGCAATATACAATTTTTACAGGAGGGGTTGAAAACATACCTCCAGCTTGTTTAATTATGCGAAAAGTTAACATAGTTTTTCCACTTTGTGTCAGTTCCACAATTAAAATGGAACATGGTGTTTGGAAAGGTAAAAGTGTACGATCTCCACTTGACATGGTCTGATTTTTTTTCTTTTTTTCACAAATGATTGAAATAAAGTTTAAGTTCGAGTTTTAAATGTTTGATACAGACGTAGTTTTTGTTGTTTTTTTTAAATGTTTTTTATGTGTTTAGCTTCTTTTTTTATATTTTGGTATGGCTTTTTTTACGTGTTTAGCCGCGGTTTTCCTTTTTGACGTGTTTAGCTTCGGTTTTCATTTTTGGAAGGAATTTTTTTTTTTGGTGTGTTTTTTTTTTCAGTTGAAAATCAATTGACAAAAGAATAATGAAAACCAACAATGCAAAAACTTTTCGTGGAAGAAAAGCGTCAGTGCGATCAACAAATTTCAAAAAGAAAACAAGTAAAGAAATATTTATTGAACACACAAAATATCAAACACGAATACAAGAATGTAAATCATACATAAAATTACAAACAATGAACAATATATGAAAAAAATTGATGTCATATTAAGTGTTCACGCGATTTGATTCTTTTTTCCATTAAACGGTAAACACTGTCTTTTAGTGGTTGACTACGTAGCCTGTCCAACACAATCACGTTAAGTAAGAAGTAATTGCACACGAGTTCTGAAGACATGTTCAGTTTTTTTACATCTTCTCTGAATTTAATCAACACATCTAAAAGTGAAAACGAACGGCATGCTGTTTCAAAATGTCTTTCCAAGTGCTCCTGCTCTCCATTCATCAAACATTCGTGTTTATGTTGACTGGGGTGTTCAACTTGGCAACCTGAACATGTTTCTTTCGTTTTCTGTGTAATTAATTCCTGTAACACCTCGGCAAAAGAATAGATCAAGACTGTAGTTAGAAGCTTCTTCTCCATGCATGACATGACGAATGTTCTCAAAATAAATGAAGTTTAGTGATCTTCAATAAAAGAATGTAGAAACAATATACTCTCTTTCAGATTACAGTTTTAACCACAAGTCTCTGTTAATTCTAATTTTTTTACCCTTTACCACGATATGAATGAATGTCTTTTGCTGTAGTCGTCTTCCGGTTTTCTTAATAAATACTTTAGTCTCGTTGTCAATGGTAAAAGCAGCTTCTCTTTTCCGTAAATTTGTGTCGAACTGTTCGTAATCACATTTGGTTGCTTCTCTCACCAAATCAATTTGACACTGAGTCATGGTGACTGTGGTGTTTTTTTATATACGGTGATTTAAATACAGGTATAAGTGAGGATGTGGTGATGTAACATTATTATACCGATACGATTGAGGATGCGTTGACGTAATAATATTCATGCGTGGGAGCCATAACACAATCGTGCATGCATTGACATGTTTTTAGAATTAAACTTTTCGGATGAATGGATTTGGTAAAATATACCCAGTACACCCACTCAATAAACTAATCCATAATTCAGTGTTTCCATTTTGCATTGTTATATTAACAAGTGATGCTATTACAATTGTTATTACAATAATTATTTGACAGAAATACACGATTTCTGCTTTGGGTATATTTTCTCCCATGAAGCGCCAAGTCGTTTGTGTGCTCTCCGTATTACTTCTTGTCTCTTCCATGTTGTTAAGTATAATAAAGGAACCACGTCGCTTATCACTCATACCTTTAAATACTTTTTCAAAAAAGTCAAACATTTTCTTTTTTCTCTTTCAATTAATGATAGGTAAAGAACACACTGGAAAGAAGATCCTTCTTCCACTGTTTAATTTCCTTTTTTTCCACACACAAATGATATAGTTTAATCAATGTTTGTTTTTTTAACTTACAAAGATATATATACATTCTCCCTTTTCGCTCCTCGAACACGAAAGCGTTATAAATCCTCTCTAACTCATTCATTATTTGTATAAAATGGGATTTATAACAAACAGACGACGTTTGTTAAACGTACAGTGACAAATATTACATACATATTCATTGGTAAATGATTAACTAGTATACAGTTTCGTACCTCACGTGACTTAAACGTACAGTGACAAATATTACATATAGTACATACATATTCATCGATATCATTAACGTTTGTTAAACGTTCAGTGACAAATATTACATATAGTCCATACATTGTATGAACTAGTATACACTTTTATACCTCACGCGATTTAAACATACATGTAGTACATACATATTCATTGGTATTTGATTAAGTAGTATGAACCAAAAAAACTTATTATTTAAAAAAAAAACACTCAATCATTTTAATTAAAATAAAAGAAAAAAAGAAAAAAAGAAAACAACAACAAAATATAGATTCTTTTTTAATTAATTGGGTGGCCCTTAAAAGGGCCTTACACAATTGTGTTAATCTTCATCATCTATTCTTCATTTTCAAGCGGTGTGTAGATGTCTAAGTATTCCGCTAAAATCATGACTGCAGAAAAACAAATCTTCCATAAAATCTTCATGGTCTTCATAGAAAAACAACACACATATTGTTATGCTACCCATTCTCCATGTTCCTACTGGCCAATTTGAATGATGCTCTCGTCGCATTGGAACAACTTCGTTTCGTATCAAATTTGTTCTTATTGGGTTCAAATGACGGAAACGAGCATTCACTTCTCTCTGGAAGATAGAAACATTGGAGGAATCATTGTTTATAAAATTAGTATATAACTCTGATGTATGAAAAATATACTGTTATGAACCTTTTCATTAAACTTTCCTTGCTGCTTAAGCATTCCTTTATAAAGAAGAAAAAAAGGGGGCTAACACAAGATTAGAAAAATATATCTTAGCAACTCAAATCAATAAGGATTTTTTTTATAGTAGAGGATTAATACAATAATAAAGATCAATTTGAATTCCCTAAAAATAAAATCAATAAGGATTTTTTTAGCACAGGATTAGAAATTAAATACCCTATGCGTGTTGCTTCATATTAAAAAAAAGGGGGGGGGGGATTTTCTTCTCAGATGAGTGATCAATGGTTTTTAATTTTTATATAAAGCAAGTAAAAGTATAAACTACACCTGTTTTTTTTTTAAACATATCAAACAGACATACTTATAATCAAGCTCAAGTTATCAGTCTAGTAATGGAAGGTTCAAATGGAAATTTAGTTGATCATTTGGCACAAGCTTTATCAAGTGATGTGTTAGACACATTACAACAACTTTCTAAAGAAGACTTTACCAAGGTTCTACACTCAGCTGAAGAAAAAAAGAATAGTGAAGACTTCATATGTGCAATATGTGGTAAAAGATATTCGAAAAAAAAACTAACCTACTTCGTCACAATGCAGAGCACACAAATCAGTACAAGTGTACCCCATGCAACTATGTAACAACCAGAAAGGACAACTGGATCAGACACACGAAGACGAAGAGACATTTGAAAATACATGAATCTGACACCAGTGAGAACAATAAGTCTACACAATCACCATCGAAGAGAAGTGTAGGAGCTGACAATTTTACGATGAACGGAGAACCATTACCAGGACCGAGCAGCGATGCAGCACGAAATGACGGCGAGGAAGCTATCAAGAACAACAGTGGAGGCGCTACACGAAGCAGGCGGGCGCTAAATGGTAACGTGGAAGTAGTTGAACTACAACCTTCCACACAAGATGAACGTTATGATCTTATTCATTTCATGAGAGAAAAGCGGGCAAAGATCAAGTCGCTTCTGGAGGATCGGCGAATAGAAAGCAACATAAAATTTTATCTCAACGTGCAAGTGAGAATGATTAAATATGCTGTGGATGGGACATACGAAGAGCAGGTACCATTCTTTCGGAGTAATGTAAAAACTGCAATGGTGAGTGGGAATGAAGAAGAAGACACATTAGAACACACCTTAAATGAGAGTTTACAGAAAGTTTTCACTAGCATGGAAGACTTTCTGAAAAACGGAAGCGGATATCAAATGGAAGAAGTACTTCAACTACAAGTAACCATCATAAAATACAAACCTTTGTGTGCAGGTAGTTATATTCATTTACCAAAAACGTTGAATAAGGCGAACTGTCTGTTGAATGTGATGAATCAAGATGATCGCTGTTTCATGTGGAGTGTGTTAGCCAGTCTTCACCCACCAAACGATGGAGAGATGCACCCAGAACTTGTACACCACTATCTAACATACACCGATAGGATTGATGTGACGGGGATACAATTTCCGACACCAGTTTCACAGATTGCGAAGTTTGAGCGACAGAACGCAACCATTTCAATTAATGTGTTCGGTTACGAAGAGAGGAATGATGAAATCTATCCATTGTTCATAACCAAGAAGACTAACTGTCTTCATATAAATGTGTTGTACACGAGGAAAGACGAAAATCAATCACATTATGTGTTGATAACAAATTTCAACAGGTTTCTATCTAGAGTTAAAAAACACAATGGACAGACTTTTTCTGTTATCTTTGCCTCCAAGGATTTACAGAAAACAGACTTTTGATGAAACATCAAGAGGAGTGTAAACAGGTAGATTTTCAAAAGATTTCACTTCCGAAAGAGGGGGAGGTAGTAGAATTTTTAGAATATAAGAAGACGGAAAGACATATACACTGACTTTGAATGTTTGACCAGAAAAATAGAAATCTGTGAGCAGAATCCTGAGGTTTCCAGCACCACTAGATACCAACAAATGGAGGCGTACAGTTTCGGGTACCAGAGAGTTTCCATCGACGAGCGGTACGAGAAACCACCAGTCATTTATCGTGGACCTGACGTGATTGACACTTTCATTGATGTCTTATTGGAAGAGGAAAGAGAGTAATTTAAAAATGAAAGTACCAAATTTCATTCCGAATCATACATAACCTAAAAGGTTTTGATGCCAATCTAATCATGACAAAGATTGTTAAGTACAAAGACCGCATTATAAGCGTCATTCCATACAACAAGGAAAATTATCTGTCGTTTACATTGGGGCACCTACGATTTATAGACTCGCTTCAGTTTTTGAACGAGTCGTTAGCATCGTTGACGAAAAATCTGGCACAAGAAGGAGAGAAACATTTCGTTTTCTTAAGAAAATGTTTCCCAAACCCAGAGCATTTTTCCATGTTGTTGCGGAAGGGTATTTTCCCATATGACTACGTCGACGAGGAGAGTAAATTGAAGGAGAGGAGCTTACCCAGCAACGAGAATTTTTACAGTCGATTGTCAGGGGAACACATCAGCGATGAGGACTTTCACTTTGCCAACAAAGTATGGGAGAAGATGAATGTAAAGACGTTAGGTGAATATTCCGACATATACCTTCGAATGGACGTTGCGCTCCTCTCTGACATTTTCGAAAGATTTAGAGACATTTCTCATCGCGACTACCAACTTGATCCGTGTTATTATTTCACGACCCCCGGATTAAGTTGGTCCGCCATGCTAAAGAAGACTGGCATTGTTTTGTACCTCATTACAGACATCGATATGCTGTTGTTCATTGAGATGGGGTTGCGAGGGGGAGTGTCCAGCATATTCCATCGATATGCTAAAGCCAACAATCCCTACCTCATCGATGATTATGATCCGATTAAAGAAACATCGTACCTGGGATATTTCGATGCCAATAACCTTTATGGATGGGCAATGAGTCAACACCTTCCCTATGGATTTTTCAGCTGGGTGAATGAAGGAGAAAACTTAGAAAAGCTCAAGAACAACATTGGATCTTTGACACCTGATTCCAAAGAGGGTTACATATTTGAAGTTGATTTAGAATACCCCCTGCCTTACACGATGAACACTCTGATTTCCCGTTGGCCCCCGAACGACAGACCATTCGCGCTGAGGACCTTTCACCCTACTCTCGTAAGATGCTTGAGGAATTATTGGGAAAGAAGACGTTGGGGTCGTGTGAACAGTTGGTACCGAATTTACACAAGGAAAAATATGTGATTCACTACCGCAACCTACAATTGTATTTGGAATTGGGAATGCGACTAAAGAAAGTGCACAGAGTGTTTAAGTTTAGACAGAGCACCTGGCTGAAAACTTAACATCGATTTCAATACCGACAAAAGGAAACAAGCCACAAACGAGTTCGAGAAAATGTACAAGTTATTAAACAACAGCATATTTGGTAGGTCGTTAATGAACATCCGAAAACGCGTCAACGTCAAGCTCTGTCACACAGAAAAAAAGTTCCTGAAATATACGGCGAGACCATCTTTGAAGTCGTGCACAGTTTTTAACGAGGATCTAGTAGCAGTTGAAAACCTGCGCACAAATATTTTAATGAATCAACCAATCTACGTAGGTTTCAGCATTCTTGACCTGTCCAAGCACTTGATGTACGACTTTCATTACAAACATATGAAGACGTTATATGGTGAAAAATACGACTCTGTTTCAACGACACAGATAGTTTCCAGTACCACATTCAAACCGAAGACATGTATGACGATATGATGGAATATCAAGACATGTTTGACACCAGCGAGTATGATGAAGCCCACATGTTACACAGCAATCATAACAAAAAAGTATTGGGGAAATTTAAAGACGAAACGAAAGGTGTAGGTTTACGAGCTAAAATGTACTCGTATGCATTCGAAGGGGGAGAGAAACATACAGCAAAAGGTATCACGAAATCTGCCTCTCGTTCACTAAAACATGAAATGTATAAGCAGTGTTTGTTAGAGAAAAGCGTATATCGCACGCGCATGAATACAATTCGAAGTGATAACCACAAAATATTTGCATAAACCATGATTAAGAAAAGTCTAGTTCCTTTCGATGACAAACGATGGATCCTGGATGATGGAATTACCACACGAGCCTATGGACACAAAGACAACACTAATCTTTAATTATTTTCATTGTAAATACGTTAGTTTATTTTAGTTTGTTTATGTTTGTTATGTTGTAAATACTGTAATGTATGTCCTTTTTTTTCAAATGCGTAGTGTTTTGTTTTGTGTGATTGTTTATTTGTATTCATATATCACTGAGTATTCTCTTGTATTGAGTAGAAAGAAGAAAAATCAAATAAAAAAAAAATATCAAGAAATCATCATTGACTCATTATTTATTCTTATGGTGTGTTATAATATAACAAGAAAATACAACAAACAGTATTAGGTATAATTTTAGTGTTCTACTTTGATCTGACGATTTTCCGTTATTTAATGGGTTCTCAACTAAAATTTGTAATTCTCATATGCTAAAAGAGAACTTTTCGACAATTTTTGAATTTTTAAGGTAAAATTATGTTGTATTCTACTAAATTTTTCAATGTCCAGTGAAAATGTTACGGCCATGTTCCATATTCGGAATATTTATACTATATTGCATTTGTTTTAGTATCAACATATGCTCATTTAACATAAAATCATACTGATTCATTTATTTCTATGAATAGCAGATGCTGCATAATGGATTTTATTGGTTCTCAAAGATTATGGATGCTCTCTCGATTATATTAATAACTTTTGTTGTTGTGAAATTGTTTTGTATAAAAGCACTTGTTATTTCTGTATATAGCATATTTTAAAAAGTGTCTGCGGATAATGAAGAAAAAATAAAATTGCATCTTCACCTTTGATAGATGCTGATGTAATTCTTTTAATTTCATATTGAATACCTCATCGTTTACATGCTGGCTTCCAATTATTTTAGATGCTTGCATCACATCACATTGGAATGATGACATCATATCAGTTTGGATGCTAGTATGCAAAATATTGGGATTCTGGCATCCCAACATATCGGGATGCTGTCATCCCAAAATATCTGGATGCTGGCATCCCAATATATCTGGATGCTGGCATCCCAAAATATCCGGATGCTGGCATCCCAATATATCTGCATGCTGGCATCCCAAAATTTCCGGATGATGGCATCCCAATATATCTGGATGCTGGCATCCCAAAATATCCGGATGCTGGCATCCCAATATATCTGGATGCTGGCATCCCAAAATATCCGGATGCTGGCATCCCAATATATCTGGATGCTGGCATCCCAAAATATCCGGATGCTGGCATCCAAAAATATATGGATGCTGGCATTCCAATATATCTGGATGCTGGCATCCCAAAATATCCGGATGCTGGCATCCCAAAATATGGGAATTCTGGCATCACAACCATTCAGACATACCTTTTTCATTATGTCTTCCTAATCAACTGGATTTTAGTATTAATCCACCAATATAAAACCAGTACATTTCCTCAGGTTTTGAAAACCTGAGGAAATGAAATAAAATTGCATCTGAAATTGCATCTGAAATTGCCTTCAGGGCCAGCTTAAGGACGCCTCCGGGTGCGGAATTTCTCGCTGCATTGAAGACCTATTGGTGACCTTCTGTTGTTGTCTGTTCTGTGGTCGGGTTGTTGTCTCTTTGACACATTCCCATTTCCATTCTCAATTTTATTTGATGTGTTTTGAATGCACATGAAATCAATCCAGTTAACATAAAAAAAAACACTACTGATGAATGCCGGAAGATCATATTTTTGTCTTTGTTCTTGTCCAGTGGCCAGTTCAATGCGTATTGAGAATGTGAAATCATGGGTCAGAGTGTGAAATGTATACTTGACCAACATACTGAATCTGATTCGTTAAGTGCTAGTTCACCATGTGAATGCTGATGTCAACAATTTGATATTTATAAAACTATGTCAATGTACCAAGTTTCCATTATTGGCCAATTTTAATGTTATTTTCTGACTTTGATTACCATTATGTATACATGTTATTGACTATTGTGGTCTCGAAACAATACATTTATATATGATGACATCAGGACTACAATTTTCAAGTCTGATATGCTCCGTTTCGAATGTTCATAGAATAAACCTTTTGAAAATAAGCTTAATGCAATAGCCTGCTTAAATGATATCAAGTTTAGCAGTTCCCAAGGCTTTCAGAAATCAACTGGACGTATTTTTTTACTTGACTAGATTCTTTTTTACAGGACAATCACACATATGATTTGGACAAAAATAAAAGTTTTACTTCTCATTTTATAGGGCATATTATCAATCAAACGAATTTTATTAAACCAATATTTACTGGTCTTTGCCCAATAACCATCAACCTTGGGAATGTCTGATTAAGTCATCCAGGACATACACTCTACAAAACGGATTGGTGACTGTACCTTTATTAAGATGCTAAATATGAGGTGTGTTATATATAAGCCTGCATAATAATTTTATTTTGTGTCTATGACAAACCCCATTGGCTTTCAATGTACAAATTAAGGAGATTTGTTTTCCGCAATTGCCTGTATACAATAAAACATGTACCACAATGCAATATTTAAAAAAAAAATCTATTATCGATACTGGTACACAGTGTCTTTGATCTGTACGTACTGGATATTATCAGTATCTCTAGACTTGCTGTATATATCTTCCAATGCGTCAGTACATCATGTCAGGATCTTCTAGTACTTGAGTCTTTCATTTCATTAACAAAACTTACATTTTCTTTATTACAATCATTATTAAACTTGTATCTTTTTCTGTATTTTAATTATTCAATATTTGTTAATCATTTAATCAAATCAGTTACACGAACTGAAACTTTCTAACTTTTTATCATTTATTGCTAGTAATCTGAAATCAGCTGGAATCACAAATGATCTGGTGCTGTTTTGATGTTTCGTCGTCTGAGTTTAACCTGTCCAATAACTATAAAGTGTTACGATACATTAATACACAACACATGAATAGTAACCAGAAAGGTGTAGCCACTTCTTTACAAATGCTGAAACGAGAAATAATATATGAAATATTATCAACAATAATTTTCGTTGTAACATCACAACACTAGGGATCAGAAAGTAAATATATTCATGTATGATGTCATAATGATGTAGTATTAAATTTAAAGATTGCTTCCTCACTCTTGGTTGATAAAAAAACTTGCACACCCTTCCCACGAGAAAACGCATTATTATTCGAAGAAAACCTTCATTTAAACTCCTTTTAACTTAAGTTTTCTACACCAATATATGCCTGATGTTTCTGTGTAGTCGTTAAAACTATTGAAAACACATATGAACCACTAATTCAATTGATTTTTATGGAACAAAATCCAGATAGATATACAATATCAAAGGGAGAAAAGTGTGCAATTTCATCAATGTTGTTTTTTTTTTTTTTAGAAATACATCCTACATGTATTTAGCTATTTTCGTGAAATTTTGTTCCCATCTAAGGGTGTATTCGATTAACACCTTAATTTGTGTTGGTTTTTTTCTTCAGCCTAGTCCTGGAACACAAAACTCGTGTAGCGATATTTACATTTTCCTTAATTTTCGTATTTTCTTTTCATTCATTTTGCAAATTTGCTATGTATTGCTTTTATTATCAAGCTTCCACCGAGCTTCGTATTTAAAAAAAAAGAAAAAATTACGAAAATAATTTCTTCCAGTAAGCTAAGTACAAAATGTATATATATTAGAGTAAATTTATTTTGAAGTCGGTAAATCTGTTATGCAGATATGCGTTTCTTTCTTTAAAACATAGTATTTCAAATTTTACATTCACTCTGATTCATATATGACTGTGCGGTATGAGTTTTGTTCATTGTTGAAGGCCGTATGCTGACCTTTAATTGTTAACTGCTTAGTGCTATATTATTTGGTCTCAGTCCGGGGGAGAGTTGTCTCATTAGCAATCATACCATTACTCAGAGATAACCCGGACTTCAAACGGCTGTTTTGCAAGATAAGCTAGGCCCATGAGCGTAGGACGCCAGAGTAATCTCGGGCGGGCACAAGTCAACTGGTTTTAGACCCTTTGCAAAAGAGGCAAACTACACATTCAAAACACCTTATCGCTATTTGTCCGCCATTATATAAATAACACATAGCTGAGAGGGTGATAGAGCAGATTGTTATCCTCGAAAGCATTGTCAACCTTCGCCAAGGTTGACAATGCTTTTGAGGGTAACAATCTGCTCTATCACCCTCTCAGCTATGTGTTATTTAATTTATTATACTGAATGTCCTATCATTATTGTCTTTACAGATTATATTTTATTTTTAAAGTATTTTTATGACGTCACGTACATAACGTTACGAGTATTAGAAAAACAACAAAAGTTTAGCAAGATGTTTTTTTTTTTTTATTTTGACAATCAAATAATAAAATCGGAGCCAAAACGCAGAACTAATTACTTGATGTAAATTCAATTCATTGTCCTTTAAATTATCGATTTTGATTGGTCTGGACGAGAGGGTAACATTCAAAAAAATTGTCACCCGCTCAGCCATGTGATAGAGTAAATTAACACCCTCGTTTTAGCCAATCAAAATATGGCATTTTAACGTGAAGTATAATAATACTGGATATAACACAGGTTCCCGTAAAATTTTGACGTCATAATACAAAATATCTGACGCCACAATGGAAAAGTGATTGTTGTATGCGTCAAAAGTTCAAGCGGCCGGGTCAGCCGGGATTAGCGATAAGGTGTATAGGTCGTAGGCTAGGGGTAAACAAAGTAATTTTGTGGACCAGATATTTTTACTGGCCATGGCCATATGGATGGTGTTTACTCATCTCGGTGGGGTTCACATCGATCAAATTTTTGTCAAAACTATTCAAATCACGCATAACGTCATGATAGTGTACCTATTTCCATACCTAGATATAAGAAGATGTGGTATGAGTGCCAATGAGACTACCCTATTATAGAAATAGGCTTCCTTCAAGTTTTTTTTGTAATTTTGCACTAAGCACTGTTAAAGTCAGAATTTCTCTCCCATATATTCAATGTAAAAAAAAATGTTAAAAACTCTCATATCAAAGTATGTCTGTCTCGGATGCTCATCGCTACCATAGGCGGATCCAGCACCCCCCCTTTTTTTAATTGGTTGATTATATAGGTAATCACTAAAAGATGACTTTAGCGGGCCCCTCTGTTATGGCAGTCAGTGTCATTTATAGAAAGTTCTGGATTCATTGTCGTATTGATCACCATTGCCATTGGCTACTACAAACGGAATCGAAGTGCATCCCTCCACGAGGACATGGGAGAATCTCGCGACTGACATTAATCATTGTTGCCTAACCATTCAAGCCTGTAATTTTCCGTCTGGAAATTGAAGTAATCAGAATTATTATCCGGCTGGCGTATCAAGTCAAGTCACTGAAGTGCTAGTCCGAGAATGGCGAGATTACTCGGACTTCAAACGGCTGTTTTGCAAGACAAGCTGGCAGAGGCCCATGGGCGTAGGACGTCAGAGTAATCTCGGACGGGTACAAGTAAAATCGTCTCCTATAGAAAAATTCGACATCCGATAATATTTAATATATATATGAAACCATTACAGTTGAGTAGAATTCCTTATGCATGTATGAATGGCTAAATCTGAGACATCTCGGACAACTGTCTGACAGAAGTGCATGTAAAAAAATAGGCAAATCTACTTACCGGTATAGCATTATGTTGCGTACATGTTTCTGTTATATTAAAATGATAATAAATTGCGGCATACTGGTCAAAGAAGTGTCTTTCGTCCTTCCCCTTGCAACCATGTCCACTTCGCCGATTTTAAACAATTTTACATGACGTCATGCGGATGGGATTTGCCGCAATTAGCGCAGAAAAGTAGTGCAAGCTCTTTCAGTATTAAACATTAGAAAACTAATAAATAACAGAATATAAAAGGGTTATCTGTTTTCATTACTTTTCAAAATTATTTATATCGGTATAAGTGATTCTTAAGAATTGATTTCTTATCATGTTTACAGCCTCTGCATGAATCTCTACGCCTGATGGTAAATCACATGTAACGTCATAATATCCCTGACGTCATGAAATAAAGTGTTGGGAGGAAAACAACAAACGGATTTTGTTGTTGTTTTGTTTTTGCACAAAATTATGCATTGGAGTACATGTATAGAAATTCGGCCAACAGTATCAAACAGAACTTGTAGGATTACTGCATTCGGATATTTTGCGATGTCTGCACTCTTACAGTTTTGGATGCCAGCTTCCAGCTCTTATTGGGATGCCAGCATCCCAATATGACGGGATGCCAGCATCCCAATAAGACGGGATGCCAGCATCCCAATATAACGGGATGCCAGCATCCCAATATGACGGGTTGCCAGCATCCCAATTTAACGGGATGCCAGCATCCCAAAATAATGGGATGCCAGCATTCCAATATATAGGAAATCCAGCATCCCAAAAAAATAAAAAATATTAAAAAAAAAAAAAATATGCAAAACTAGCATCCCAGTAGAAGTAAGATGCTCCAGTACATTATTATTTTAACAACAGCATCTACATCAAATTTTAATGCTGGAAGCATATAAAATCAAACAGACAGCATACTTACTATAAAAGATGCTACCTTATACAAAATATGAAAGCAATTAAAAATTGAGAAATACTTTGACAAATTATTCAAAATTAGCATCTTTTCATTGAAATATGCTATTTCCTAGTTATTTCACGGAATGTATGAAAAAACTGTACATGAGAATTTGAAATTTTAGTTGAGAACTCATTATTTCAAAATAGCCAGAGTTTTCGGCTAAAATGAGTAAAGAGACAGTTTCTGGTAAGGGTGTTGCAAAATGACATTCAAGTCTGACTTTTCCTTGCTTTACCAGTGACAGATAGTTGGCATCTGAAAAGTGAGGTTGTAAATCGAAACAGAATAAAGCATATCCATTGTTGAAGTCCGATCTAGTTATTTCATTCCCCGCATCTCCGCCCCACTTTCCACAGTTTTCAAACATTTTAACGTACGCTGCAACATTTGTTGCACCCGGTCTTCGTTAAATTGTAGTTTCAGAGGAATTCCATCTACAGGAACTCCATCACAGTACAGAGTTATTTGTTGTAAGTCAAAATATTGAAAATTCCACGGATTGAGTTGATAATCACCGTTCACGGCGTTTGTCGAAGTTAGACCCATAATGATTCGTTTTGGTTTCACGTCTTGGAAAATGTTCTCCAACACTGCATTCGTACTACCCATCATAAGAGTGATATGTTTCATTACTGTTTTTGTATAGGGATATTTAGCATTCGTTGATTTCAATGCTTCCGAATGAGCAAAAATGATTGCCGGATTGACCTTAATTTTACACACTTTAACGACAATATCTTCAATGACAACATCATAGTCAGCATCGTCTTCGCTCGACATCAGACAGAAACTCGGTTTACTTCTGAAAAGTTTCAATTTTACGTCAACCATATTCAATAAGTAACGATCCATTTCAAAGAGATCGTGAAACAACATTCCCTCCATATCAAGGCTCTTAGAATTACCTATCAGTTTTTTCCTTTCGTAAAGACCCGTGTTAGTGTCAAAAGAGTCCATGTGTCCACTTCTGTCCTTATAAAACAACGCACCTGTTAGTTGTGATGCTTTTGCATCTTGTCCATAATCGAGTAGCGTTTTCATCATGATTTGTACGAGTATTTGGTATTACTGGATATCAATGAACCTTGAAGGTAACAGTCGACCTGAGAAAAAAGTGCATAGAAAAATCCATTTACTGGTGCCACCTTCGAATCTATAGCGATATTGTCTCCATTGCTATGTTTTACACGCAACTTAACATACAGTTTCGATCGTTTAAGGTCGATGTATTCTACTCCGTTCTGAGCACACAAATTAAATTCTATTGGGTTGTAGGCTGTTACTTGCGATGTAGGACGACATTCTTCAAACGAAATTGACTCAACTCCTAACTGGTATGGAGGTATCTCGAAAACTTCTAATTGTGAAGGAATAGCTTCGGTGAAGTTGTTCTGTGATGTTAGTAAAGCCATTCTTTATTGGAAAAAAACGTCTCGTTTCGGTTCTCTTTTCATTTTGCGGATATTAGCTCCACTGCTGCTTGCCTTAGGACTGGTCTTTCGTTTACGTTTTTTTTTTTCCTTTTATCTGCAAACCCTCATCTTCTAAAGACTCTTTAGCCATTTCGACCATTTGTGCACTTGGACTAACTAGACGAAGATTGCACTTTTCGTTAGATTTCGACAACGTTGACGATAATCTTTGATTCTGAATAGGTATCATAAAAGACCCATTACGTCCGGTATTTTTCATGTGATTTATATACGTTTTATTATTCCCCTGCACAACATTTTGGTAATATTTTGACCACTTCTCCATGCTTGGAATGTACATTTTGTCCGCATTCATCGTTGACGCTTCTCTGTTCTTTTACCCCAAGGGTGACTGGGGAATAGAAGTATGGTCACCATTGGTCTATCGCCGACCGGCGGTAAAACCCTCGTCAAAGTGGGGCGTCCGTTTGGCTGTGCGGGATGTACAAATTTGCAGCCACGTCCAGTCAGAATGGGGACGTTAAATCCGATGCCTCGTGTAAAAAGAGTGCCACGCTCTTTGCACGTTAAGAACCCTTGCAACAACTCTTTGAGGGGTCCGTAGGTGACCTGTTGCAAGGCTAAATTTCTGTCCCTATCCAATATACCCTCATTTCCCGTGGCAGTCTAAATTTCTCCGACCTCAATCCCAGACGCCTCTATTACAGAACCTACCTATTGTATTTATTGTTAATTTGTTCTCGTCCTGAATATGCATGAAATATTTGCCACTGGACGTTAAGCAACCAACAAATAATCAATCAATTAAGCGGGTTACCAAATCTGAAAAGTGAGTCTTAGCAATATGACCATGCCACATGTGGAGTAGGATCTACTCACTCTTTGTAGCCCTTTCATTTAGAATCTGGGTATCTCTGTACCGATACTTTTGTATACTTCTTCATTTGTTAGGAAGTCTTTATGTTGGGTGTTAGTATTACCGAATAGATCTTTCAATAGGATGAATATAGGCTTTACTGACGACAGTTTTCAAGAGCTTCATGTATCGGTTGAAAGTCGTGATTCTTATATACTGGTTTGTTTGTTTTTGGTTTCATTTGACTGGTTTGTTTTATTAAATTTATGGTTTAAGAGTGTTACCATATACAACCTCCAGAAGCTGGCTCGATTTACTTTAATGTAAATTCAAAAATTATTCCGTGTTTTTTATCAATGGGAATAAAGCCACTGGGTGGGTAATGCAATAATAAGAACTCGCATTCTGATATCTGATACATATAGATTATAACATGGCATTTTTAATATCAGATCCCTTATCAGCCCAAAGTCATGATATCAGCCCGAGAGCCGACATGCTCGAGGGATAATTTTTACCATGGGCTGATAAGGGGTCTGATATGAAAAATGACATGTTATGTTCTTGTTATCATATACTTCAGCAGAAGCCATACAGACAAGAGCACCTTTTTAAAACTTTATAAAATTCTTTTTTATTTTACTTAGTTCTGTTTTTCACTAAAATGTACCACTGAGGTTTATTTTCCGGAATTTGCAGAATGACGTCGAAATGCTTTGGGATAACGTTACAGATAACCGGAAGCAGTTAATATAAACCGGAAGCAGTTGATATATACCAGAAGCAGTTGATAACGAAAGTCATATCACACGGCTAAGACAATTCTTTAAATTTAATGAATAAATATATGTACAAACAAGTTTTAATCAAGGGGTACAATTATACCATTATTTTCTACAAGTATATGATAAATACATATATATATGCTGAATTTCCAGAAGGACAATATTGCATTGGACAAAAGAGAAAGGGCACTCTTTCGTTTATTCCATTGAACCCACAGCCTTCTGAAACTGACGTCGTTACCTTCCATTAGTTCTATACTGCACTGAAAAGAGACAATTCCTACAAGAAAAGAGTGACTTGGTTTAGCGCAACTATTGACCACAACCTGCAGAAAACAGCCGTACATGGGTACCATGGGCAGTATCCACCAGTGAGTCACGACCAATTCATCAGAACAGACCCTAAAACGATGCAGTAAATCCGTGCAGATGTAAAGTTTTATAGACCTCAAAAGATTTAATCAGACCATCTACAAAATTCTAATATTAATTTGCCTCCCCGAGACACAAAACAGATCCGAAATATACAGTATAGGGACGAAAGAGAAACGTGTAAAAATTTTGAATTATAACATTGCCGACGAAATACTCTAAGTTATCGCCATGAAATACACTAACTCATGTATACAAGATGTCGCTCACCCTAAACATCAAGTGCCATCCATCGTTTGTTACACCAGCGAACATCTGCTGGACCTCAAGCATTTCATAACATCATAAAAGGGAAGACTAGGAATTGACTGCATCTTTAATTTAGAACGTTTCTTCGTTACAACGTTAGTCTATAAGAACCATCGACTTATAAAGAAGGAACAAAAGAACATCCATTATTTTAAGGCCAAATATTTTTACATCAAGGTCATACCGACGATTTTTCGACTATATTTCGGCAGCGTTAGATACGGCAGTCGGTGTAGATGTAGATCTTCGAATATCTCCTTTGATGGAATTTGGCGGTGACGACGGGAAAGCCTTTATTAAAGCAATTGAAGAATCATTCCCATTTTAGAAAGAGTTCTATGTACGAAACATTTAAAAGACAACCTAACAACCTAAAGCATTACATGACCGACGTAGCTGCCGTAAAACCAGACGACCGAAAAAGGACTTGTCAATGCCGACGACAGTTTTACAGGGCGGGAAATTTAAACTGTCTTCTGGTTGTATATACAATCGAACCTCGTTATGTCGAAGTCGAAGGGCGTGGACGAAAGAATGACGAAGGCGTTTCTTAGATCTCTTCAATAATTGTCTAGTATATTTTTACAGAAAAATATTGTTGTTACTTGTACCTATAAGTATTTTGATGTGAAAAAAAAACAAAACATATATCACAACCAAAGATTCCGATTTTGGGGCAGGGACATACTCCAAGTTGTTTCTATTCATGGGACTATATACCCGAATCATGGCTTGCTTGGTTATTAACTGTGCATTTTCGCAGGTTGGCATATATTCAAGAAATAAAGCTGACATGCAACCAACCCCTTTTTCTTAGAAAGTTAGGATCTACCTCAAATTATAGACATATTTACACTTGTATGCAAATTTGTCAACCATTTGCTGAAAAACGCACACACTCTGTAATAGGTTGCATCACAATTCAAAACATCCCCCTTTTACAGATTCGAAAATTTAAGCTGACCTGTAACCCACCTCCTTTTTTCCTAAAAAATTGATCCGCCTTTAATCATAGACGTAATTACACTTGTATGCAAAATTGTCCACCATTACTAAAAAATGCACAGCGTTCTGTAAATTGTTGCATCACAATTTGAAATGTATGACGTCAGAATGCAAAAGGTTTTCAAAGACAATTCTAGGTTATTAAAACAAAACACAGCCGAAAACCCAAAGTGTAAATACGTTTATTGTAGTGGAGTGCAAATTTTAAGTATTGCATCTTATATTTTTATCCTTTTTCTTTTCAGTGCACAGTGTCTCTAAAGATTTTACAAATGACAACCCCAGAAAATGTTGAAACAATTTATGAAAAAAAAATGATTGTGACAGCTGTAATAGCTGAAGAGACTGCAAATATGAATAAAGGCAACAGTAGTATACCAGTGTTCAAAGGTCATAGATCGATTGAGAGAAAACAAATCCGGGTTACAAACTAATACCTAGGGAAACACATCAACTATAAGAGGAAAATAATCGAACAACAGAAACACTGAAGTGCAACAAAAAAACAAACAAACACTAACATACATAGAAACGAACTATTTGATAACAACTGTCACATTCCTGAAGCCCCCAAGGGTGACTGGGGAATAGAAGTATGGTCACCATTGGTCTTCCTCCGACCGGCAGTCTAAATTTCTCCGACCTTAATCCCGGAAGCCCCTATTACAGAACCTACCTATTGTATTTATTGTTAATTTGTTCTCGTCCTGAATATGCACGAAATATTTGCCACTGGACGTTAAGCAACCAACAATCAATCAATCAATCACATTCCTGACTTTGTACAGGACATTTTAAGAAAAAATGGTGGGTTGAACCTGGTTTAATGGCTAGCAAAACCTCCCGCTTAATGACAATGTTGAAAAATATCGCTGAAATGACAATTCTAAGTGACAGCAATACAGCACAAACACACGCAAGTACATTCATCAAAGAGAAACGCACAAACACATAATATTATAGTCATGCAAACCGGAGAACAACGAACATATTCCATCAACGACGAGCACCACAGGATATAAATAAGTGACACGCTTACGTAAATAACATGCGATCTCTAACTTTATACAATAATTTCATTTCTTCCTATTTAAATTGTCACTATGGAGCAATAATATTAACAAAATTTAAATTGGACAATCCTACAAGATCTCAAACGTAGTTACTATAACCTACAGATCAGAATTTCAGTTAAATACCACTGGGTCAACAACATTTCAAACTATAAACCATATAATTGATGCCAAGGAAGACATTGAAACCCAGAATGAAGTACAAATTAGTTTGGTACAAACAACGTCAACAAAAAAATGTCTTCAGTGGCACAAAGACTTTGACAATGATTGTATAACCAGTGAACAGTTCACCAAAAATAATAAGATGTCAGAAAAATGACTGCAAGTGAGAAAGAGAATACATTTCCGTCTACCCCGTCAATATCAGCAGAGGTCATTGCTTCTCCTAATCTCAAGCGAGCTAAAGTTTCAGCAATTGATAATAGCAAGCACCGTGTTTCTGGTTTCAATGGCAAGAGGGCTGACTGAATTTTCATGGCTTAAGAATGTTAAAGGGGGTAAGGAAAAGTTATACATTTTACTTCATAAAATATTATTGGCAACTTATTTGCAGAAATCATTTATCAATCTTAAAAAAATATTTGACAATGAATCTCGTTCGTGTATTTTCAGGAGTTCCAGTATTAAACACTATATTTAAAAAAAATTTTAAATACGTTTTGCTTAAGGTGCATACGAAATGAAATTAATTTACATAGAAGTTGATCACGTATAATAATGAAATTAAACAACCTGAATCAAAATTTTGTATTGATTCTTTTTCCAAAGGAGTGAAATGTGACTTGTGTATAACACATCAAACGAGACCAAAAAAGAATGTACCAGGGAAAGCTGCATGGGTTGATTTGCCTTGCTCATGGATGGTATTTGAAAGTATTCTGAGACATGGTCGCAGTGAGACACATAAAGAGGCTGTTGCTTTTGAAGGGAAAAGAGTTCTTGCTTACACCAGTCTTGCCACAACAGTTGAGAAGGAAGTCACCTTGAATGAGATGGCAATGGAATTAGAAATGACATGCTTGTATTGGTTATGCAAAAGGAACTTCAACATACAACCAACTATGTTCCTTTGATGAACCTTTGTAAGTTTGATTTTTAGTGCTTAAAAATAATGCTCCTTTCTAATATTATTTCAAGATTTGTATTTTGAGAAAATATGGTTTTGAATGTATTATTGTGCTGTGCCAGGCCTAAACATCTTAAATAAAAAAAAAATCTTTTGTCAGGCAAAGACCTTGGTGTTGATGTCATGAATGCCTTGATGGTTGGAAAGAATGCAAAATACATGTCTGAAAGATTTACCCAGGATTGATTGATTGTTGGTTGGTTGCTTAACGTCCAGTGGCAAATATTTCATGCATATTCAGGACGAGAACAAATTAACAATAAATACAATAGGTAGGTTCTGTAATAGGGGCGTCCGGGGTTAAGGTCGGCGAAATTTAAACTGGCACGGGAATTGAGGGAATATTGGATAGGGACAGAAATTTAGCCTTGCAACAGGTCACCTACGGACCCCTCAAAGAGTTGTTGCAAGGGTTCTTAACGTGCAAAGAGCGTGGCACTCTCTTTACACGAGGCATCGGATTTAACGTCCCCATTCTGACCGGACGTGGCTGCAAATTTGTACATCCCTTACAGCCAAACGGACGCCCCACTTTAGCAAGGGTTTTACTGCCGGTCGGAGGAAGACCAATTGTGACCATACTTCTATTCCCCAGTCACCCTAGGGGGTATTTACCCAGGAAACATTGATGACGTTCAAATATATAGTACAGACTCCACTTATCTGTGACCTAAACAATTCACCCTTCTACACTGTAATTTTGATGAAACAACTGATGTAGCTGTTAATAATGAGTTCATTCTCTATATGAGGTACAAATTCTTTAAATTTTACATAGTTACTGATAATTTTTGTTATGAATTGTTTAAATCTCAATCTACTCACTTTTCAGCCACTTCTTTCATTGAAATACTTAAGATTTGTTTTTTGTTTCATATTGCTTAAAAAATCTTAAGGGTTCCGCGGAACCCAGTGTCTCGCCTACTTTTGCTGTTAGTCGCATTTCATTGAAATACTTAAGATTTGTTTTTGTTTCATATTGCTTAAAAAATCTTAAGGGTTCCGCGGAACCCAGTGTCTCGCCTACTTTTGCTGTTAGTCGCAGACTCAACAAAAATGGGGAAAAATTATTAAATATTTTCCTCTAGATATTATCTTTTGATTGTACGAAGCTTTTGTCCAAATTTGGTAAAAATCCAAGATAGTTTATGCATCTAATAAAAGTTTTAAAAACTTTAGTTTATGAATCTAATAAAAGTTTTAAAAACTTTAACTGCAGACCGTATGTAATGTAAACTGGAAAAAAAAACTAAGTCCATTTATAAGTAATACACGGAAAAAACAGGAAATAAATGCTTACAAAATTTCCTTATAGATACGAGCTTTTGTTCATAAACCAGCTTCTGTCCAAGTTTGGTACAAATCCAGGATAGTTTGAGAAAGTTATTAAAATTTCAAAAACTTTAACCACAGAGTGATTATTTGTGGACGCCGACGACGACGGAATGTAGGATCGCTATGTCTCGCTTTTGCGACAAAAGTCGCAGGCTCGACAAAAATGGCAAAAGCTCTACTCATTTCTTAAAAATGATTGAACTTTTTGACGGAAAAGCAGCAACAATTAAGAGTGCCATAGTTCAAACTCTGCCAAAGGAGAAGCATCTGTCATGCTTGGTAGAAAACACCTTTTTGTGACGTTTCATATAGTAACCTTGATTTTGGATTTCCTATCGAGACACTTCTACGGGACCCGTGATGGGTAAGGCCAATCAGATTGGGCTAGGGCAGTTGTAAAAAGTGTGGCAAGAAGAACTGTTCTAGGGGGAAATGTTGTTATAAACAATGCCAGAGACCTTCATGATTTTTTCACCAAAAACTTTGAAATTGACTCTGATAATCACATAATAATAGATAATAACCCGATTCTTATTCCACAACTGTACGTAATACTTTAAATTTTTGCTGTATACTTTGGCTGTAGTTCTGTGAACATTGCAGTTGGCTTTAAAAATTACATATATGCTGGGTACTAGACTGTACATGCTCTTAAAGAACTGTTAAGTAAATGCACTTAAATTGCTATAGTTGCTCTTAAAGAACTGTTAAGTAAATGCACTTAAATTGCTATATTTATCACGTAACGTTACCGAAATCCATTAATATGTAAACGTTAAGCGTTTTTATCTAGATTGAGTTGCAAATAAGAACGTTTTGAGTAATCTAAAGTCATTCTGTTGTATCTGAATTTAGTTGCAAATAAGAACCATAATAAACAGATAATTTTGAAAGGGGATTCCGTCACTATAAGTCATATAATAAACCATTTGTTTCCATACAAAAGTGTATGTTGTCAAACAAATAGGGGTTAATCAAATATTAAATAATTAATAAAATAATATTAATTGAAATAAAGGCATGGATCATTTGATAAGGGGATGGGGAGTGGGGCCGATTAAAAAAAACTTGTCTGATTAACATTTAGCATTGTAAAAATAGATCTCGCTAGATAATACCCATCCCCAAAAAAAATTCAAACAGTTCATGCCTAAAAGACTGGGTATTTTGTAAATGTTTTGAGTCAATTTTTGGACTCTTTCAGGTAGGTAAACATATTCATTAATTTATAATGGTTATGAAACAGAAACATACGGAGAAGGTCCAAATTGACGGAAGAACAAAAGTAAAAAGACCGGGAACAAAGTAAACTAAGAATGCAAAAATAAATATAGGGAAAGAAAAATAAATTAATGATGACAATATATCAATTGAAACCATACAATATCAGAAGAAGAAACTTAAAAAACAAAGAATATATAAACAATACTGGATAAATAACCTATCGTCACAGAAAAAGAAAAGAATCAGAGAGAAAGATGCATCCTGTAAACGTACAACAAGGATGAAGAAAGACAAAGGAGCTTCCAAATTGTCCATGAATTTTACTGCATTTAATACAGAAGCAGTATACTAAAATGATGCTTTGCGTAAAGAAATATACAGAACAAAAAAGAACCTGCCTTGCAATCCAGACAAATATGATAAAGTAGTAGGTGATTCTCAAAGAAGAAAAAAAAGCATTAGAAAAGAAAGGAATTGGCTCGCTTTCAGCAAAGAAGAATCTGAAAGAAATATTTCATACTGTTCGAGAAGCACACATTAATTTACTGAAAGGCAAAATTAACCAGCAAAAAAAAAAAAAAAAAGAAATCAAAGTTTGATTCGTTAGTTATATTTATAAATATCTGCCTTTTACCATGTGAACCATTTTTTTGCAACAGTAACAAATATTACAATTTTAACCTCTAGGGTGGTGAGTTGTCTCATTGGCAATCATACCACTTCTTCTTATTCATATTTAACAGATCACACTTTCAAAACGTCTAAACTGTTTACGGAATAAATTTTTAAAAATCAACAAATTCACGATCGTTTTATCATTATTTAATAAAAAAAATGAACACTTTCTGTTCCATTTATATTTGATTATTAAATAACAACCAGCATTTTCGTTTTATAATTAGCAAACTATTATTGTGAGATACCAAAATTACTTCGATGACGCTAGTTTTCATATCACTTATCAATAATCTTTCTTATCTAGAGCTACTGCATGTGGACACATTAAAATTCTAATTTTTATTTTTAACTTTTTTGCTGCATTATTAGAACAAGAATGCCCATAAAAGGGGAGTTTCACATGTGTAAACTGTATTATTGTATGTTAAGCATGTCCGGTCGTTGGGGTATCTAAACAACTGTACCTTGAAACATTTGCCATTGCTACTTCGTGATCATAATGGGAGCTAACCACAATGTTGACCCATCGGGAACCAGTGCTTTTTTTAAAATTCCCCAAAAGATATATATCGATATCATAAATCAAATTTACAGAAAAAAAATTAGAAAAAAGTCCTGGAACTTTGTAATCTTTCATTGATTTATTTTGTAAACAGGGTTAGGACTTAATGATAAGTCGCCGAATTATCTGTTGTTGAAAAGCTTTTTTATTGGGATAAAAAAGCCTTTGAATGACAGATAATTCGGTCTAGCCCAATTCTGGTAAAATTAAGCTGGAACCACATTTTCAAGCCAACAACAACAAATTTACACCTGACCTCCCGTTCGAAAGGGTCCCAAGATCTAATCAGAGCTTGAAAAAGAAACAGTCAGTGAAATACACACCAGCCCGAGATCACTTCAATCCTACTTGGACTAGAAATATTATAAAGAAATGTTCATTTTCGTGCATAATTTGACCAAATAGTCATTTTCGACAAGTTACTGTCTCAGGACTGAAAATCTTGTAAAAATTCTGGGTCTAGTGACATTACTAATTTTCAAAAAAGATACTTTTTTTTCAAAGCACAAGCATTTTGTTTTTGTCTAATGAGAATCCTGTGCCATTCAAATTAAATCAATGTTCTTTTTCAGATGACAAGTTGAAATTGCAGGCTAAAAGGAACAAAAGTAACCAGTACCCACTAAAATTTAGTTACGATACTAAAAATGATGAAGGTAACATTTAAATATTAAAACTGGGTAGTTTTAAGCAATTGAAAATGAGAAATACCGTTTGTTTTCACCTGAGCTCAGTGATTGGGGAAAGGGGGTTCTATAACAAAACTGCTTTTAGCTGTGTATTGAAAAAGAACACCTATTTATGAGCTTTTGTCATCACTTGGCGTCTGTCGTCCGTAAACTTTTTCAAACACCTTCTGCTCTGAATCTGCTGCATCTATTGAAACCAAACTTTGCATGGTCGTTCCTAAGAATGCCAAAAGGGTTTTGATAGTTTCGTAAAAAATGCATGGGGTTTTTCCCTATATATATGACGTTATAGGCATGGAATCCCCTCTATATATAAGCACCTAGGTACTAAAATTGGATTGTTTTTTTGTTTTTTTTTTTGTCTTAGCTGTATTTTAAATGCTAAACAGAACCTTAATTGTAAAAAACTTGAACCTGCATATAGAATCTTTACAAAGGGGAGGCTACTCTATAAAGATAAAGATTTCTGTCAAGTCAAAATACAACATTTTTAAATCAGGTAATTTAGCAAATTTGGAAGCCAGAAGCCGCCCCATTTTTTTTCTTGTGTTAAAACCACTTTAATCTTCCCTTTTAAATGCACATACACTTAGATCTAAAATTTCCGCAGAAAGTCGTCCTAGCATGCCCTCAAGTTGTTTTTTGTTTTTGATATTTTAAGGGGGGAGGCCCTTTTTTGTCATCTTCTGTAAGATATTGTCAAAACTAAGCAGGTTTTAGCCCGAAACCTGTTATAAAATTACAGTGAAACCTTGTAAAAATCTGAATAATTTGATATATGGATGTCTATGGTAATATTTATTACAAATTGTGAAGCTTCGAGTCTATTTATCATTCACATTCAATTTATGACGTCATGATTTTGTTTGTAAACTGAACCCTTGTGTGCATTCTAAGGGCATTGTCAACAAATTTACTGTGGGGATTTTTGATTCGTCGAAAAACATGGCCGCTATTACTAAAAATAGACCATAGGGGTCAAAAGGTAGTTTTTAACTTATATTTCTGAAACTATACTATATATTGAAAAACCTGTTACCTCAAATTAAAGCTTAGGTGAAGGTCTTCCACTGTAGAAAATTTTAGGAAATTCCCAAAATCCATGTTGGAGTTATTGCTTTTTATGTGGTATTTTCTTCAAATTTCAGATGTCGTCACCTATTATATTCTCCTCTGAAACTTCTTGGAAGAATGGAAAGAAACTTGAAATGAATGTTCTTTAGAGTATCCCCTCTACAGAACTGACGTGGGGATTTCTTATCCATTACAAAACATGACTGCTGTTTCTAAAAATAGACCATAGGGGTCAAATTGCAGACTTTTGCAAATAACTCGAGAAAGCTTCGGTTAAGGTAATATCTGGGTCAGGGGGGCGAGGGGGTTAAAATTTATCAGCATGATGAGATGGACCCACATCAGATACCCAGGTGAGCGATTCAGCTCTAGTTCTGGTTGTATTTGAAATATAAACCACCCAGCATATTCTTTTCCTGTAAAACATAGTTTGAAAAACATGATTGTAGATGTCATGATTGTAGATGTCTTATCTTTTTATTAGTCCCCTTTTTAGCATTTTTATGATATATATCATGTACATTATGATATTTCAGATGAGATTGTTGAAGAAAATAAGAGCCAAGAAAAGGCAGTAGTACCCATCTCTGATGGTAAGTTTTCATTAACAAAAGACATACAAATCTAAATAAGAAAACAAACGGTTAAGGTATCATTTGATAAAAAAAAGGGGGGTGGGTTACCCTAGGTCAAATATTTTTTAACCTGAAACAAAAAAAATTCTATTATATTATAATAAAATTACCTGGCATTCATGGCCATGTGAGCTTTTGCTATCATTTGACGTCCACTGTCAATAATAACAACATTTTATTTTTTTCCTCCAAGACCACTTGGCCAAGAGAGAAAATGGTCTGATCTGGTACTCTTCGGAATTGTTTCTGGGGTCTTGTTCAGACATCTAATTGTGGGCTGCTGTTATTTAAAAAAGAAAAAAGGGGGGTTGGTATTTAAAAAAACTTTGGTAAAATGGACTTTCAGAATTGTATCCGTTGACCCGGCCCTCCAATTGCAACACAGTTGGCCGCCTTAGTTGAACATGGGACCGGGATTCCCCTCTACAGAACTGACGTGGGAATTTTTTATCCATTAAAAACATGACCGCTGTTTCTAAAAATAGACCATAGGGGTCAAATTGCAGACTTTTGCAAATAACTCAAAAACGCTTTGGTTAAGGTAATATCTGGTGGGGGGGGGGAGGTAATTTTTTTTTTTTTACGAGTCAGTCTGAGATATCAAAACTACTGAAATTTGTTAACAATTCAATATTTTGAATAAAAAGACGACATGCTGGCACTCTAAATTGATGCGAACAAAATTTTGTAGTCATTGTGTTCCAATATTGCTGTCATTTGTATTATACAATTCATCCTGACATCAAAAAATAACTGATTTACTATGCAGCTATATAGATTTGCATGATAAAGTGCAAATATGGTCAGTTTTGGTTGATGCGGTCAAATATGGTCAGTTTTTGTTGATGCAGTCAAATAATTTTGTTATACAAGTCAGTCTGAGGTATGAAAACTACTGAAATTTGTTCACGATTCAATATTTTGAATAAAAAGAGGACATGCTGGTACTCTAGATTGATGCTTGAAAATTTTTGTAGTCATTGTGTTGCAATATTGCTGTCATCTTTATTATACAATATGTCCTGACATAGAAATATTATTGATTTACGATGAAGCCATATATATTTACATGATAAAGTGCAAATATGGTCTGTTTTGGTTGATGCGGACAAATAATTTTTTTATACAAGTCAGTCTGAGATATCAAAACCACTGAAATTTGTTTACGATTCAATATTTCGAATAAAAAGAGAACATGCTGGTAAATTGATGCGGAAATTTTTGTGAAGTCATTGTTCCAATATTGCTGTCATTTGTATTATATAGTCTCTCCTGACATACAAATACTATTGATTTACTATGCAGCTATATAAATTTACATAATAAAGAGCAAATATGGTAAGTTTTGGTTGATGCGGTCAAATAATTTTGTTATACAAGGCATCTTGAGGTATTAAAACTACTGAAATTTGTTCACGATTTCATATTTTGAATAAAAAGAGGACATGCTGGTACATTTTGAACTCTAAATTGATGTGGAAATTTTTTTGTAGTCATTGTGTTCCAATATAGCTGTCATTTGTATTATATAGTCCCTCCTGACATACAAATATTACTGATTTACTATGCAGCTATATAAATTTACATAATAAAGAGCAAATATGGTCAGTTTTGGTTGATGCGGTCAAATAATTTTGTTATACAAGTCAGTCTGAGGTATGAAAACTACTGAAATTTGTTCACAATTCAATCTTTTGAATAAAAAGAGGACATGCTGGTACTCTAAATTGATGCAGAAAATTTTTTGTAGTCATTGTGTTCCAATATTGCTGTCATCTTTATTATACAATCAGTCCTGACATAAAAATGCTACTGATTTACTATGCGACTATAAGATTTACATAATAAAGTGCAAATTTGGTCAGTTTTAGTTGATGCGGACAAATAATTTTGTTATACGAATCTGTCTGAGGTATGAAAACTACTGATATTTGTTTACGATTCAATATTTCGAAAAAAAAAAAGTACATGCTGGCACTCTAAATTGATGCGAACAAAATTTTGTAGTCATTGTGTTCCAATATTGCTGTCATTTGTATTATACAGTCCATCCTGATATAAAAATATAACTAATTTACTATGCGACTATAAGATTTACATTATAAAGTGTAAATATGGTTAGTTTTGGTTGATGCAGACAAATAATTTTGTTATACGAGTCAGTCTGAGGTATGAAGACTACTGAAATTTGTTTACGATTCAATATTTTGAATAAAAAGAGGACATGCTGGCACACTAAATTGATGCGAACAAAATTTTGTAGTCATTGTGTTCCAATATTGCTGTCATTTGTAATATACAGTCCATCCTGACAAGAAAATATAACTGATTTACTATGCGGCTATAAAGATATACTTGATAAAGTGCAAATATGGTCAGTTTTGGTTACAATGTAATGAGATCTAATAATTTTGTTTTACGAGTCCTCCAGAGTCCGCCAGTCTGAGATGTGAAAACTGTTGGATATTGGTAATGATTTAATTATTTGAATAAAAGGACATGCCTGAACTGTTTATTTGTGAAGAAAAAGAAATTTACTATGATTAATTTTCAATTAATTAAAGAGGTGTAATAACATAATTTATTAACTGTAATCGTCAATATTTAAATCAAAAATGACCAGTTTGTCATATAATTTTGATGTACCTTATTTGATATTTAAGGTCAGTGTATCCAGGATACGATGACAATCTGCGTTAACGCGCGTTTACTACAAACAGTAAACGTGCGTTTACTTTTGAAGAAAAGAGAAGACGTGCCTTTTTTCACATTAATGCGGAAGTAAACGCGAAAGTAAACGCCCGTTTACTCTTTACAAAATTAGAAGACGCGCCGTTTTGGCTTAACGCGGAGGTAAACGCCAGTTTACTTTTCATGTCTACTGAAATTTCTGAGTTAACGCACAGTTAACGCGGCGTTCACATGAAGTGCACGCGAGTAAACGCCGCGTTAACTTTTTCCACCCGTCTACATGTAATGCTTGGTCTGCACCCAACTGTATATTATACTCTCAAACAAAAAAAAATATAGTTAAAACATATTGCTTATAAAAAGAATAATGGCATTTTATTTTTTGATACCAACTTCATCAGCTCGTTCTTGCCGGCAGTGGCAGTTGAAATGTACCACAGCCGTACAGATGTTAAAAGTTCTGAACAAATCTTGAGTTATTTCACAAAACCTGGCATTGTTATAAGAGTAATTTGTGCAAAATATTATTAACTGGGGCCTTCCGTCTTCAGTGTTGGCATATTGGCAGGAACTTGGAAATTGTGGTAAGAATGGGAGGCAAGGTCTTTCAATCATGTATCCCCCGAAGGGTTACTGGGGAAAAGACGTATGGTCACCATTGGTCTTCCTCCGACCGGCAGTAAAACCCTCGCCAAAGTGGAGCGAAGTGTTTCAACGAATACGCGTCTAAAATTATGAATATTTTAGTTTAAACAGGAACTCTGTTTTCTTCAACTTAATTCCTTAAACTATTTCATATGTTATTTGAAGTGTTCTCCTTTTCAGGTAATTATGTAAAGTATTTCGATGGATGGAAGATAGTTGTTGGTAAACAAGACATGCATGACAGTTTTTAAAGACATTTGATAGATTCTATTAATTAGAGATAAGGACAATATACTTTTAAAATGTGCAACATAAATGTAATGAATTACATTTTGTGTAATAAATTTTGCTATGCAGAAGTATTTGGTTTGTTTTAAGAACAATAAAAGAAAACTGAGATTTTCTTTTTATATCAACAGAAAAGTTGAAAAAAGTAAAAAAATATTGTCTCAGCTGTTTCTCATATTAGAAGACATAGATAACATTGTTCCTCAGTATTAACATTTTTCTTTATGCAATAATCAAACCCGCTGCAATCTCTGCTATGGAAAATAGTTTCATAAAATAAACAAGTGAATAACATTGGATTAAAAGACTCAAAGTGCAAACGATTGATTGATTGATTGTTGGTTGCTTAACGTCCAGTGGCAAATATTTCATGCATGTTCAGGACGAGAACAAATTAACAATAAATACAATAGGTATGTCCGGTAATAGAGGTCAACTGCGTTGCAGGTCGGGAAAATTTGGACTGCCACGGGAAAATGAGGGTATATTTGATAGGGACAGAAATTTAGCCTTGCAACAGGCCACCTACGGACCCCACAAAGAGTTGTTGCAAGGGTTCTTAACGTGCAGAGAGCGTGACACTCTCTCTACACGAAGCATCGGATTTAACGTCCCACTTCTGACCGGACGTGGCTGCGTACTTGATACATCCTGCACAGCCAAACGGATGCCCCACTTTGGCAAGGGTTTTATTGCCGGTGGGAAGAAGACCTGTAGTGACCATATTTCTATTCCCCAGTCACCCTTGGGGATAAATGCAAACGAAATAAATATTGCACATGACAGTTTTGTTAGTCACAATACACACACAATTTAATTTGTAAACTTACTTCTCATTGCTTCATATTTTACTTGATAATCAGAGTTTCATGGAAGGTGCAACTTTCAAAAGAATTTGAGTGATTGGTGTTGCTAAACGTTTAGTGGCAAATATTTCATGTATGTTAAAAATGAGTCCATTCTTTACAAAACCATACTGATATCTTGCAGAGAACCTGCTGTCTTTAATAATTTAACATAAATCCTTTATTTGCAAAAAATTTCAATGTTCATGGGAGAAAAAATTCAAATGGAAAATAATGTTCCCATTGTAATATTATATGTTCCCATGGATAGAAAAAATTGTTCAAATTGTTCCCATACGAAAAGTTAAATTCCCATTGGAACTTTTGGTAATCTTCTTTCCCCTGGGAACTTTACATTTCCTATTTTGGCTTTAAATTTTCCGATGGGAAATTACTATTAAACAGCTGAAGTGACAACAGTGACAGGTTGGGACATATAGGATTTGTTTTTTATTTTAATTATCTATCACTAGGCAAAACGTTTTTTTTTTATATCTTGTATAACGACAATTCTGGAATGGCAACTTTGTCCCGCACAGTGTTGTATAATAAAAGACAAAGTTCCAGTTAACATTAAACATAGACAAACTTGAAAGTGGTGTTACTATCTGCACGGAGGAAGCAATATGGTTGAAATTTCACAGGTTTAAAGTTTTTTCCGTTAGTTCTGAACGTACAGAGAGCGTGGCTCTAAATCTACACACAAGGCATCGGATTTAACGTCCCCGTTCTGACTGTACGTGGCTGGGTACTTCATACGTCCCACACAGCCAAACAGGCGCCCCACTATGGAAAGAATTTAACTGCCGGTCAGAAGACAGCCAAAGTAACAATATGTCTCTTCCCCCGTCAGTTTTGGGGGCATCAGAATTAAAGATAATGTGAAATTTTCGTGCAAGTCAACCATACACTTGTTAAACATTCTAGATGATCCTAATGCACACTTATAAATTAAATATCTTTAATGTAAATGTTCAAGACAGTCATGAGAGTCATTAAACATGTTTAATAGAGAAATGACGAACATAGAGTTACGGGTTACTACCAACGACAAAATTTTTCACATTTACCTGTGTAACGTCACATGGCCTAGAACTGAAAAAAAAAGAAGATAGAGCTCCTTTCCCGGCATGTTACACGATTTCTCTCGATCTAGATGATGGTAAATGTCGTTTTTAACCCCATGAAACAAACGTGTGATCATTCAGATCAATCGTTCATTCGTGATAAACAACAATATGTATAATGCTGCTATAAATTATTTCTTGCCGTATGATTGACAGAAAATATACGAGCTTTTAAGGTTTATGACCCCTTCTGTAGCCATGTGAATTATGAAATTTTTAAACTGCAATGGTATCAAAACAGCAAAGATAATGAATAACACAGATGGGCCAATTTGAACACATACCAAGGGAAAACTTCGTGCACAGCATTATTATTTATTGATTCATAGCATTTATTAGAAAATGAGATTTTGTGGCAAATAAACGCAAAATTAGTACTGCATGCAATAATCCCCTGTCTATCAAGCTTTCAGGAGTACTATTACGATAAAGTAATTATTACATATAATTACAATAGCAGTAATCTTGAACTTCATACTAATTAAGAGTTTGAACGGACTGCAATAAATTTTGATTCACTGCAATTTTCATTCTCAAAATGGGTTTTTGAATCATTGCAAAATGGCTAAAAGTCTATGTTTTTCGCTAAAACCTGTGTTTTAAATTAAATGTATGATTACTTACATATATCTTTTAAATAACCATTTCATAAAGAGAAACAATTCGCATCTATGTTGAAAACCTTAATTTCTTTTGTGCCAGAGAAACTGCATTCAGCTTTTCAATAATTCAGCTGAATACAATTTATCTATTAAAGAAATAAGAAAAGAAAATTCGAACTGGTTTAGTATCATCCTGCAATAAAAAGAAAAGAAATAACATGTTTGCTATAACTTTAGCATTCCCTTTTATATATAATACACAATAAATTTATATATTAAAACTAAATTTTAGCCTACCGAAAATTTTAATTCAAAACTCTTACGGCTAAAATTTTAGCTGCCAAAAAAAGATTCAATTTATGAAACTAAAATTTTAGCATTCTTCGAAATTTGAACAAGTTCTTATTATATTAAAGTTACATGATATAAAATGCTAAAGTTTTAGTTTTTACGAAATTGTATGATAATACAGTAAATGTAAAATATTTCACATATGAGGTGTTATGTATATTATGGATTAGGGGGGGTGGACTCCTGAACTTATGCTTGGACCCCTTTTCCCCTTATGAAAATGGCTGGATCT
The DNA here is from genome assembly GCA_017311375.1 of Mytilus coruscus. NCBI lineage: Eukaryota > Metazoa > Mollusca > Bivalvia > Mytilida > Mytilidae > Mytilus > Mytilus coruscus. The sequence goes on from CM029607.1 coordinate 267,642, forward strand.
GCCCTGTATCTTGATTTAAGAATACTAAGTAACACAGGTACTTATTTACATGTAGGTTTCAAAGAAACACAATAGCTGCATTTGCATATTTATGACACGGTATTATCGCTAAATGTTTGTTATCATCCTCCTTTGTATACTTCAAATTCATATTGTATACCAGGCAGTACTGTTTATTATATGTTGTGTCCACATATATTATACGTCGTTTGTTTTAAAACAATATATAAACCATTAAGATTAAGTCAAGACAAGACAAGACAAACCTAAAGAGGGTCAGTTTGGC
>CM029607.1:268027-467440 GCA_017311375.1 Mytilus coruscus
TAAGAGAAATAAACATTACAAAAATCTAAACCTTTTTTTCAAGTAGTCACTGAACCATGAAAATGAAGTCAAGGACAATGGACATATGACAGACGGAAACTTCATATCATAAGGCATCTATATACAAAGTATGAAGCATCCAGGTCTTCTACCTTTTGTAATATTTAGCTTTTAAGAAGTTAGTTAACGCCGCCGCCGCCGCCGCCGGATCACTATCCCTATGTCGAGCTTTCTGCGACAAAAGTCGCAAGCTCCACAATACAAATCTGCAATTATAACTACTTTTGTACAAATGACAATTTGTGTCTTGAAACAATTAAAAATTAAAAACACTCAAGTTTTGATATAGAAAGAACCGATGCTATGTAATTTATTTTTTTCCTAATGCACATTCTTCATAACTATAAAAAAGATGTTTCATGATCTTCAATATATTTAAACATCACAAAAAATGAAACAAAGCAAAACACAATTCATCTAGATAAGAGGCAGTTTCCTCTGATGGTTGCTGAATTTTGTAGACCTAAAGACTCAAGAGGGTAGAAGAAAAAGTATTATATTAAAAGTTAGAGGCAGTTTCCTCTGATGGTTGCTGAATTTTGTAGCCCTAAAGACTCCAAGAGGGTAGAAGAAAAAAGTATTATATTAAAAGAATTGCAGATGGAGTTGTTAAGATTCACCCTGTTCCATTGTTAAGTACATCATAGTACATTGATTATGTGCATCTCCAATTAATGTACTTATATTGTTTTATCTTGACATTCAATCTGGTCATTTTAACATTTAGACTTTTTATTTCCAACCATTGTTGGACAATCATGAAAACTGTATAGAAAGAAATTTTAGCCTGGTTTCCTTTCTTCACATATTGCAGGGCGGTACTCAAGGTTGGTTGTCAGTATCTATGTTATTGAAGGATGTTTTGTTAATGATTAAAATCATGCAGCCAAATTTACAAGAAGTGTTCCTTAAATCAGACAATGCAGGTTGCTACCATTCCTTGCAGTTGATGGCATTTATTTGGAAGAACAATTCTCTGTTTGATTAACGGGTAAAGAATACAACTTCAGTGAAGTACAGAGTGGAAAAGACTTATGTGATTCAAGAACCGGAACTTGTAGGATGCATGTGCTAAAATTTGCTAATGAAGGAAATAATATTGAAAATCTAGCAGATTTGAAGAGAGCACTAGAGAGTAACAAAGGTGTTAGAAATACCTTTGTAACACTAGTTGACATTTCAGTTGAGAACCCACCTGTTTTGATAGGGACAATTAAACACTTCAAGATCAGCAAGATGTGAAACTTTGTTTTTGAGGATCAAGGAATCAGAGTCTATCAAGTATTTGGTATAGGAAGTGGATATCTCATCACAAATACTATACTAGAAAAGATCTCCAGAAACCTCAGTTATGATGAGAGTAGGATAAAGGTAGGTTTGTGTATGTAAATAGGTTTTGTGTCTTTGACTCAACAAGAACAGCAAATCAAACAAGACATACAGATAACCTTGACAACATTAACACTAGTACTTGGATAACATTTTTAGCTCACCGGGCTAATGACAATTTTACCAATATTTTACTTTGTTTTTACTACTGCATGTATCTTGAAAACTATAAAAGATAGATAGACACTTTAAATAGCAAAAAGGATCAAAAAGTCAATATTTACAAACTTTGCCGTAATTGTTGGTTTACTCCTGGTTCATGTTATAGTCATAAATTAGTGATTGCCTTTATTGATATATTTCTTACTATTTTTTGCATTTCCGAGTGAGACAAAAACGAACAAAAAAAAAATAGAGAAAAACGGTAAACAGAAAAAAAATTAGCAGCAAAACAAGATATACCAAAAAAAAAGATTTTTTTCATGAATTCTATTCAAGTCCACAATGTAAAAAAGTATCTAATGTCATGAATGTTGAAGTTACTCATAGACCTAGGTTAGAAATACAGACGCTTTACAGCCTGTATATATTGACAAACTGTTTGGTCACGTTCTTAATATTACAAAAAAAAAACCATGTAGATATACCATTTGTATATATGAAAAAGTTTTAACAAATTAATTTTTTAAAGTATGTTAATAGAAGATATCAGATTTATAAACATGATATAAAGATATGGCTTTTAATCAGGAATGTCAAATATTTCCCATTTTTTTATTTTCAGATTATAGAAGAGCCCTGTGAACATGGTGAAGAAACGTTTAATTCAAGACCAACAAAACTCAAGTTGAATAATTCAGTAGAGCATGGAGATTTAAGTTGCACAATTCCTGGGTGTGTCAAGTCGTTTAGAAAACCTTCCACTCTAGAACAACATCTTGCCATTGGACAACATATTTACCATGAAAATGACAAAATGACTGATGTTGCCATGGAAGTTTGGGCAGAGAAGTGCACCCATGATACCAATATAAACTATAATGAACAATAAGATGAGGATAATATTGCTATTGGAGCAGATTTTATGGATATGCCATCAAACCTTAAGTCTGGGTGGGCCTTAAAATCAGAAAGGAAATTTGTGCGTTTCAAGGCTTCAGTTAAGGATTATATCAAACAATTTTCGATGAAGGTGAGAGGACTGGCAAAAAGGCAAATCCCCTTACTGCAGCAAATAAAATTCGAAATGAAAAAAACGATGCAGGTGGAAGATTATTTGCTCCTGATGATTGGGTCACAGCACAACAGGTTAGAGGTGTATTAGCAAGCTTACAATTAAAACTACAGAAACAGAACCCAGAACGTCCAGGATTAGAACTGAACTTAAAAACAGAAGTTGATGATGACTTGAATGAAGTTCTAACAGAGTTAGATGCTATTGAGACTTTGAACATTGTTGACTCTGTAACTGAACAAATATCTTAGGACCAATGTGTTCATTATGTCTTTAAGGATTATGTTTACTTTTGTTGTTCCAATGCTAAACATATTGAAATTTAATAGAAAATCCACAGCCTTCCTCTTGTACTGTTATGTCTGACAATTCTTTGCTTGATATTATAAAAGCTGAAATTTTTGTGGCGGATTTAATTTCCTTTATTTCGAGGAAAGAATATATCCATGATATTAAATCCCCCACTAACAAGATCTCTGTATTAAAGTCTGGATTTTCTGCAAAATTTAATAACTAATATTGCATTAAACAATGATTCCCTTTGGTCATGTTGGTATATGTATAAAATGGCACATCTCTATTAATTATTATTTTTGCTGTTATAAAATTATTGCACTTTGAAAATTTATTAAGACACCTACTGACAAAGCTACGAAAGGGGTCATAAACCTAACCACTTTAAATTCTTAGGGCCAATGTGTTCATTATGTCTTTAATCACTAAAGTTTCCAGTTAACATTCTTGTCTGTCTATCTTTCTATCCATCTTTCAGTCCAATAAGCTAAGGGCTAGCATCTCTCATCCGCAACTCCTCCTAAACAACTGAATGGCTTTTTCACCTTGACCTCATTCTAGTAACACTTTATTTTTGTATAGGAATAGCAAATTTCTAACCCTTCATAGTGGGGACAATGTTTGGTACAAACATGTATACATGTATAATTTGTTCTCAAAAGTAATTTCCATTCTGTTATTAAGCACTCTTTTAAATTTAATTGATATATACACAAGCTTAAATCAAAGATATCTCCAGCAACTCTTTTTATATACAAAGGTACCACTTGAAGTTTAGCATCTTTATGACTTGGGCATTTCCAGTGATGTATAAAGAAGTTAAAGAACATTTATATGATTTATGTAATGGGTATTTACTTCACATTACTAGTCATGCTGGATCTCTGATACTGTCTGCAATTAACTTTATAGTATTGAAGACTTATTTAATCACTTTAAAAAAATTGTTCTAACATGTGCTTGATAATCATGATAATGTTGCTTGAAATTGATGTACGTGTATTTAAAAATTTTGTTCTGTTTCTTGTACTTGTATTTCTATATTTTTATTTGTTATTATTCATTAAATCATAAAAACTTTCAAAATGTAGTTTTAGATATGCAAAATCAGATTATATGTATAAAAAAGACTTATCGACTGTTCATAAGTTTTATTAAATTCTATCCTTTCGTGGTTGAAACATGTATAAGTTCCCCACCCACCCCCTTGTTTTCCCAAATCATACTAATACATTTTTGATAAAGGTCATCCAAATTAGATAAAGAGAGAAAGTGTGGGTAGCAAATAATATACATGCAAACTTGCACTACTGACTAAGTGTATACAACAGGCTATTTAAATGACTTAATAATGACGTTGGTTTTTTAATGAAAAAAGGGGATATTCAATCATTATTTTAAAATTTTGGATCCAATCCATTATTGATTTATTTGAATATTAATGCTTTTAAAACAGTTTTGTATGTTTTATTCATTAGTTAATACAAAATTTAAATTTAAAACTCTGATAATATGATAGAGCCAAATTCAGAAGAAAATATGTCCAATATTTCATAAAAATCACTATTTTGAAATTACTACTAGATGAAAATTAATTTGAACCCGAGTGAAATCTTTTAGTTAATTTTAATATAGGTGATAAATGTTCAGTAACAAACAATTTCATAAAATTTAAAGCGTCCGTAAATTTTTTTTTTGCAATTTGAAAATGTGATGTTTTTTTGGTTTTTTCAATTTTTTGAGGTAATGGGTTATCTCCTTGTACAAAATATTTTTTTGAAAAAAAATAAGATATGTAAAAGAATGGAAAAGTCAAATTAACTATACAATAACTTGTTTAAACTATGAAAACAATCAGATGTTGTGCAATAGGCAGACAAATAGTTGATTAAAAAATTGTCATTTGTAAAGCAAAATTACGCCAAAATTAGGCTGAAAACATTAAGCCCCCTAAAAGACCCCCAAAATTAAAAAAAAAAAAAAAAAAAAAAATACATTTCATATCTTCAATATCTATTCAATGCATACAATAAATTTCATGAAATTCTGAGAACCCTCTGGAATTAACATCTGCCTGGCTCTATCATAGAATGGCAGTTAAGAGAGTTTATCAGGAAATTGAGTTCTTCTTTTCGCAAAAAAAACCCCACTAAGTAATATACATTTATAATTCGACTTTGAATGCAAACGACCCCTAAATGGCTAAAAGATATTGGTATTTCACTTAATAATAACATTTACAAATGTAATGTGTAATTCAATGCATTACTTTGCAAAAGTAATTGTAATATAATGCATTACTTTGATAAATGCATGTAATTGTAATTTAATGCATGGTTTTGTTAAAGTAATTGTATTATAATGCATTACATTGCAATGTAATTCGCCCCATGCCTGCTTTCTTCCTTGATTATTTTTTACATTTTACAAGATTCGACCACTTTTTATAGATAATGTATAAGATTAGCCTTAAATCGATAATTTTTTATAGATAATTGTTTTAGATTAAACCTTAAATCGGTCACTATCTTTATTGATTATTTTACTATATTTTACAATAAATTCGACCACTTTAATATTGTATTAAAATGTAGCCTTAAATCAGTCACTTTCTTTTTTGATATTTTTACAATGAATTCGACCATTTTTCATAGATAATTGTGGTAGATGTAACCTTAAATCGGCCACTTATTATTTTACTACGCAGCGATGTTAAGGCAATTTCGATAAGATTTGGTCAGGGGCAGATAACTCCGTAAGGACCTCATTATGTATTCATATAATCATTAATGGCGGAGAGTCCGTAAGCTGTGTCTATCGATAAAACAGTATGAAATCAAATTACATACATGCCTGTTTACTAAAAACGGGTATTCATATGATGTAATTTGTTTATCGAAACACGAATATTGTATGTGCTTTAATTATTATGGCAAACAGTTGCAATAGCTGTTTTTCTTGACGAGATTGTCGGCTTGTGTACCCCGCCTCCTTTTGTGGATAAACCAATCAGTAGACGATCGCCGTCAAATAGATGTTTGTAGTTTGCAGAATGGAAAGAACCTTGCAGCGGAAATTATTTTCACTTCTACGTGAAAATATAACCAGAAAAGAAAGTGTAAGCCACCAAATATGTATTATGTATGAAACATACGTTACTTGTTAATCATTCGCTTTAGAAAGCGAAAAACTGTATACTATTAAATAAAAACGAGTTCAGTGTTGGCAAGCATGATATACACGTGGTCAAAACGAAACTAGACTGCAACAAATATCTGAAATTTGAAAAATTTATCGAGTCACGTCAGTAAATGAACAGAATATCGAATGAAACAAGTTCCCTGCATTATACCAAGAGCCCATTCTCAACATTAACCCTGAAATTCGTTTTTAATTTTCGTTTCTCAGGTATCCTTGTTTGGTACATTTGCTACACGGTACATCGTTCACTTCCCTCCTGAACCAACGTTGCTGGTGCCATGATCTCTACCTTCAAAGCATGAAGCTCTTAATTTGGAGCACAGGGCACTCAAACTTGTTCAAAAGGAACTCTGAACACGTAATCTGGAACTCGACCTCATATGCCATGATATATCATATGGTGTAGCCCCCGCCCCCTTTATTTCCACCATTAAATCGATGTGAATATAAAAAAGGAAGATGTGGTATGATTGCCAATGAGACAACTCTCCAAAAGAGACCAAATGACACAGAAATTAACAACTATAGGTCACCGTACAACCTTCAACAATGAGCAAATCCCATACCGCATAGTCAGCTATAAAAGGCCCCGAAATGATCGACAATGTAAAACAATTCAAACGAGAAAACTAACGGCCTAATTTATGTACAAAAAATGAACGAAAAACAAATATGTAACACAAAAACAAACGACAACCACTGAATTACAGGCTCCTGACTTGGGACAGGCACATATATACAGAATGTGGCGGGGTTAAACATGTTAGCGGGACCCCAATACTCCCCATGAAGTCCATATTATATTATTTTCTGCTTAGTGCTGTTGGTATTTGTCAATTTTAAATTTTATAGGGTGGTAAAGGGTTAATTTTGTGCAACGTTTTCTTTTTTATTTCACTTTTTTTCGTGTTTTGACGATTTACTTCTCAATGTCTCGTGTTTGGTTCGATGTGCATGCTTCGCGCTTCGTGTTTCCCCTTATTTATTTTTCCATATTTCCCGTCGTACTCTTTATTTCTCGTGCATGTCAAAAAAGATTTGCAATTCTATTGAATATTTATGGTTCAGTGTATGTAATAAATAAAGTCCTTCAAATTACTATAAATAATATTTTTTTGAAATCCGATGCAACTCAAGGACATTTAAAGGTGAAAGCAAAGTCTTTATGTCCATTAAAAATGACTGCAGACGGCTGAGAATGCCAAGTAACAACTTCTAGTACTTTTTCTTAATATTTAAGATGTTGTTTCTCATGCTTTGTTTTTCCTAATTTTTATTTTCCTAGCAATGTTTGTGCCATTTTTTTCTAGTGTTTCCGTTGTCCCCCCTCCTTTACCATTCTCCTTAAAGCTTATGAAGTTAAAGCAAAAATTAAAATCTGGGTAATTATTTGGACATATCCTTGACCATGCGTCTTTCTCTGGAAAATGCCTGCACCTTGAATAAATTATCTTGGTACCAGTATTTTTTAAATCATAACAAGTCAGAATTATGACCAATTGCAAGTTTATATACTTGCTGGTTAAATAGAACAATTTTTAACACATAGTCCAAATAATATTACAATTTCTTGAAAGGCTAAATGTTAATGATTAACTGGGACGCCGCCTTCCTCGTGTTCCTATGACTGTAATTATTAGGAAAGAATCGCAGCAAAAAATTAAAGAAGCCTTTCATGACGCAATAATATTAGACTAACTAATATGTAGTTTGCTCATCACGACTGCCCACTTTGACATATTCGTTATATATATATATATATATATATATATATATATATATATATATATATATATATATATATATAAACAAGTCTAAATTGAAAACAACGTTCAAACCTATGATTACGTTGGATAAAAACCGCAATTTTTATACGTGTGCATGCAAAATAAATTTCTTGTTAGAGGGGTCTAAATACAGCACAAACAACATTTTCCAAAAGACCAAAAAAGTGAAAAAGTATATTTTAACAAAACGCATTTGACTAACAGGTCGAACAACAAGTGTTCTTAAATCCTGCTGACTGCCATTGGCGATTGCCAAATAAACGGATCACAAAGTGTAATAAATGGATCTTAACTATAAATTTAATACCAAACAGAAAACAATAAACTAGCGGCAAAGATGGTATACCGCAAACAAAGGTGCAAAGATTTTTTGTACACCATATCCGGATTTCGACAATTAATGTCTCTTCAGTAATGTTAGGAATCGAAACGGTTATTGGAAGGCCACATAATTTACCTCAATTTAGGATAGACCCTTGAATTTTGAGGAGTCAAAATAGGATGAACGAATCATATAAACCCGAAGGCAAATATAATACAAGCCCAAACGAAAAAATATAAACAAGTCTAAATTGAAAACAACGTTCAAACCTATGGTTACGTTGGATAAAAACCGCAATTTTTATACGTGTGCATGCAAAACAAATTTCTTGTTAGAGGGTCTAAATACAGCACAAACAACATTTTCCAAAAGACCAAAAAGTGAAAAGTATATTTTAACAAAACGCATTTGACTAACAGATCGAACAACAAATGTTCTTAAATCCTGCTGACTGCCATTGGCGATTGCCTAATAAACGGATCACAAGGTGTAATAAATGGATCTTAACTATAAATTTAATACCGAACAGAAAACAATAAACTAGCGGCAAAGATGGTATACCGCAAACAAAGGTGCAAAGATTTTTTGTACACCATATCCGGATTTCGACAATTAATGTCTCTTCAGTGATGTTAGGAATCGAAACGGTTATTGGAAGGCCACATAATTTACCTCAATTTAGAATAGACTCTTGAATTTTGAGGAGTCAAAATAGGATGAACGGATCATATAAACCCGAAGGCAAATATAATACAAGCCCAAACGAAAAAATATAAACAAGTCTAAATTGAAAACAACGTTCAAACCTATGATTACGTTGGATAAAAACCGCAATTTTTATACGTGTGCATGCAAAACAAATTTCTTGTTAAAGGGGTCTAAATACAGCACAAACAACATTTTCCAAAAGACCAAAAAAGTGAAAAAGTCTATTTTAACAAAACGCATATTCTTATTGCTCTGAAAGTTAGTCTACCACATGCCGCTGAGACAAAAACAATATTCTGATCCCCAATTTTCTGAAGAAAAAAATATTCTGCTCAAGCAGATGATAAATAGAAATATTCTAAATCCAGATTTTCCCCTTATCTTTGAGTGCTAAATATTGAAAAATATAATTTGATTGAAAGCGTTGAAAACTAAATAAAAGTGATCGCGCTTTGCATGAAAAAAATTCTGACTCAGACAAAAAACCTGTTACCCCCCTTTTTGAAGTTAAATGGTTACTCCCTACATGCCCTAATACAAGAAGTCATAAATGTGTCACAATTAAAAGTAGGCATTTAAAGTACAAGTGGTAAATCAAGTTTAATACTATCTTGTTTTGATCAATATTGTCAGAACCTATGATTTAATGTTTACAAACAATAACATTTAATCGCTCGCCTTAATTTTTTCAGATTCGTCTAAAAAAATTTGCGAGTTAAATATTTTTATATTTAAATTTTCAAAACGCTCGCTCGCCCTAATTTTTTGAGTGGAAAAATACGTAGAACAATAAATTAACTTGGTGTGGCCTTATACCATTTGTATACACATGTATATGCTCCTTATTTAAAAAAAAAAGTATCTATTCGTAATTAAATAATTACTTTCTCTTATTTTTAGCTCACCTGTCAATTAGAAGAAACAGTATACCATTCCAGCTTTGATAAAATATAAAGTAATGGTTTGAATTTGGAAGCTTTATTATTATAGACAGGTAAATTGTTTTATCCTGCAATCAGCTAATTATTGTACAATGAGACAACTCTCGTCAAGAGTCCAAATAACTCAGGAATTAACAACTATAGGTCACCGTGCATATGGCCTTCAACAATGAGCAAAACCCATTCCGCATAGTCAGCTATAAAAGGCCCCAAAATCACAAATGTAAAACAATTCAAAGGAGAAACTAACGGCCTAATTTATGTAGAAAAAAAATGAATGAAAAAAACACAGCAACAAACGACAACCACTGAATTACAGGCTCCTGACTGCAGGCCCATACATACAGAATGTGGCGGGATTTAACATGTAAGCGAGCATGGCTTTTCTTCCTGCTTTATAATTTGTGCAAATAAATTTCTGTTTTCTTACATTGTAAGAATATTCATTATTGTATGGTGTAAATTCAGAAATTATTGCAATGTTTTTATAAGGCAACTTTGAATATCACAATAATAACGAAGAACTCACATTCTGAAATCGATACATATAACTGTACAAGTATGCAGATTTTTCTGAAATCGCAATAATTAATCTCACATTTTTGTCCATTCTTTAAAAATTACAATAATAAATGTACCCAATAGTCATGATAATTTCTTAATTTAATGAAGTATCTGTACAAGCAATAAAAATTTATTTACACAGATTTACAGCCGATTCCAACTACAATGTAGCTAATGGTAGAATCTTTGGTTAGCTTCCTTGCTAGCTCAACCATGAAATCATTATTATGTCAGGTACATCCAGCCTTTGGGTGGAGTCAATAGTTTAGCAGAGAACCAATCAGAATTAAGTGACAGAATATAAACATTGTAAAACTAGGTTTACAAGTCAGTTTAAAAATAAGTTTTCAATCTAAATTTAAAATTTAGTGTTTATTATTAGCTAATTCACAAGCATGTTGTAGGTGTGTTTGATTTGCCAAACTTATTTTGATAAATGGTGAAAAGTTAACTGAAAGCTGAAATTCCAAATTTTTTTCTTCTTCGTCAGACATTACAAATAATAATATATTTTACTTGTCTGTTGAATTTGTTACATCAAGTTAATAAAATGTAGTTGGATATAATTGACAAGTGCTGACCGTATTCACTTTTACACAACACATATGTTTACAATACACCCTGACAGGTAAAAAAGATTGATTGGAAGGTGTCCAAAAGTACATATGACCTGATCATTCAATCTAGGTCAGATTAATTCTAAATGAAGTAGAGACATAACAATAGTTCTTCGTGGCTGCATTATTTATCTAAAACTAATAAGTAAGGTAATGTTAACGGACCAAGTGGATGTTCATAAACTCTGCAATATTTTAAATTCCAAACTGCAGTTGTTTGCTGTTGTTTGTTTGCGTTGCATTTTTAACTAAATAAAAGGTCCACATCCGTGCATGATATTAAGTAGAATGATAATTTTTCTTTTCCGTGTGAATATAAAAGATTTTTGTTCTAAAATTAAAACTATGCATATATATGAAGAAAAGACACCAAGAGCATAACAATGTTTCATGCGTGGGGATTAAAAAAAAACGTTACTCCGCTTCTAATTTATTGTAATAAAAAGATTTTTTTCATTCAATCAAAGACTAAGAAATGAAATTTCATTTGCAAAGTAGTCTAGGTAAACCTTTGTATGAAACATACATATTATAAATAATAAACAGGCCATTGATATGAATGTTTTCATTGGATGATAAAATGGTGCTTTGCTCCTCCCAATTGTAAGGTAATAATCATTTCATGGTTGAGCTAGCAAGGAAGCTAACCAAAGATTCTACCTTTAGCTACACAATCGTTGGAATCGGCTGTAATACAATAATATACTAAATTTGCTAGCTAAAATTTCTTAGCTGTGGATTACTGATATTGATATTGAAGTATTCCTGTCATAGTTTATATTTGGAAAAGGAGATACAAAACAATGTAGTTAAACATAAAACATAAATTTAAATATTTATTACATAATACATCTTACATGTCTTATAGGCACATCTGGGTTTTTCATTTAATTTTAAAGTTTTATAAAAGTAGTGCACCTTATTAAAATGTGTGAGAGGAAATTAAATTCTTGTTCAAATGTTGAATGAAGACATTATTAAATAAGGACAAGGGAATTATTTTGTTAGCATTTTAACAGTAACTTCTTGAAGAAGTATGTTTACACTAACTTTTGATTACTTTTTGCGTGTTGAAAATTTCATTTAATATATATTATATTTGCATTTTCATATTTCAGGGATGGTGACCTGCAGTGAGACAGCAATAGAAAGTTACATATAACTCATCATGGCCATTACGGAAGATCTGATAAAAATGTATTTAGAAAGCCACCAATTATGTCCATGAAAAGTAGAAAAAAGACAGCACTTCTATATAATGTACTAGGCAGAAGCATTGACTATTTTAATACCAAATGAATTGGAATTTAGTGTTTTGATAGAGGAATATTAACTGGACAATTTAGCTTCTTTTCCATGTGTCATTGCAATTGGAGTTGATGTTAACCATCTTAAAGAGCTTTTACCTCAGTTAACATGAATTCTAAATACAGGCAGTTTGGAGATTGGTAAATTTTCTTACAATCGGAGTTTCAAAATGGATTTCATTTAAAAAAATAATTTATTTCACGGATGTAATTTGTGGTCTCTTTCATGAAATATTTGAAAAATCAGCAATATATTTTTAGCAATACCTAACCAAGTGAGAGATCTACAGATAGACATATATGACATGTATGATATTCAGTTGAATTGTAAAGAAGGAAAGATTCATATATAAGACTTATAGGAGTGTTTTGTTATTTCTATGGCAATTACAGGGAAAAGATAAAGTAATTTGATTTAAACATTAATCCTACCTACAGATATACATGAGATATACATGTAGGCATACAATTTACTGATGCACCACTAATGGAGTTACATGTAATTATGAAACTTAGAATATGTCATATGATTGCCAATGAAACAACTCTCCATCAGAGAACAAATAGTCATATATTGTCCACCTAAGAACAAGAAAATCATATTTTATCATGATTTATAATTCAATTTCATTTCATAACACAGAATACAGGTATACAAAAAGTTCAAAAGCATAAAAAAGTGTTTTAATTGCAGTTGTTGTTCATCTTAAAGTCATATTGATGTGGGCCTTCAATACTGAGCAAGACCTTTGTAACAGCCACAGAGTATTTGAACAAAAAAAATATGGGTATTTTCTTTGCTTGCATTTATATCATGTAGCTGCCATTTTGTACATATGTTCATGAACATGTGTATCTAGTTTGCATATATACATGATATACTTGGAAATCAGAAAATTTTGTAATGTTTTCATTTCTTGTCTAAATTCAAATTGGTTATATGTTTGGCTAAAAAGATATAAATTTATTTAAATGATGGTATTATTTGTATCCAGAATTTTCTGAAACTGCAATAATTAATCTCATTTGTTTTTGTCCTGGCATTGTTCAATAATTATAATTATCTTGGGAAAAAATTTATGAATAAATTTCTGAGTTTACAACATTGTACAATAGTCATGATAGTTATATCTTTTTAAAAGGATATACATGTACAAACTTGGAAACTTGTGATGGAATATTTTCACAGTATTAGAGATTCTTGTATCTAGCATGTTTAGTAAAAGATGTTGGGTATACATGAACGACAATGAGACAGCATCCCCAACACAGACAGAAATTGCTTTCTTCTTATTTTGAAATTGCATACATTTTTTTTGTAATACATCTAGAATTTGATGTAAAAATAAGATGATGTGGTATAATTGCCAATGAAGTTTTGATTATCAATTAAGTCATTTTACTTTATGTGATCGGGTCAGGTAAAGATTATCCACTGATTGTACCCTTGTCAATGATATTTGGTAGGTAGTTCTAGTACATGTATGTAGTTTTATAAGCATTTATATTTCATTTTAATTTCCATGCTGACTACTTTGACCTGTCCCCTATGTCATGATTTATTGAAACTTTCGGATTCTGTATATGTAAAAATTGTGATTAAGTTAAGTCATTTCTGTATATTTATATATATATATACTGGTACATAGAATTTCTTTTATTCTGACAGAAAAGAAATACCATTCAGTTGCCTCCAATCTCAGCAGGTGATTGGAAATAAGTTTTCTGATTTTAACATGTTTAAGATGAACCTTAAAACATTATGGCACTTGATAATGAAAAAAAAAAAAACAACAATTGATTGATTGTGATGAATGTCAGATAAGCACTTTTGGCTATTTCTTGGCTGTCCATTTTTTTTTTATGGACACTTTCGTAGGCAGGAATTTAATATGAAATTAGCTGCAGAAAAAACAGGTCACTATTTCCAACTTCATGTTACAAATGTACACTATAAGTATAAGGTTGAGAAATATAGATGATATATATGACAAGGTTGCTGATTGAATCATATGAACATGCATCTGAAACTGATCGGATCTGGATTTTTAACAGATGCGATTAAAATTAGTCGTATATGCATCCGATATTTGTCGAAATGGTTATCGCTATAGTTTAAGCATAAATCGTAAGAGCTCAAGGTACATTTTTTTAGGTATGGGGTACTCAATGCCACAGCTTCTTATCCTTACCCAAAAAAGATAGTTTGTGCAAATATTAAATCTTACTCATTCTAGGAAAAGGGAACTGTATCCCCCATGTTAATGCTGGTGTGTGCTTTTGAGTATTCCAAACAAAATTAAATAGGTAAAAGGAGGTAAATAAAAGAAGATGTAAATATTCTATTTTATGAAAGTCCAGCCTGTCACACTTAAAATTCTCTGAAAAAAAAACAATTCTGAATTGGACCCCCAATAAATTAAGCAAGCAATAAGAGAATATTTGTTTATTCGCTCCAACATGTCATTATTATATGAAACGCTTCACGGTGAGTACAAAAATACACTTAGTTTTTCCGTCAGCCGATCCAACTACTGCAGGATCTTTCAAAAGTTTCTCTCTCGCATTTCAAGGCGATAATGCTACTACATGTTAAATTAATTGATAAGGGCAGGTGCAAGAGCTATATATCAACCCACTTGATTCTGGTATTGGTAGAAAGGCCACATTTCAAATTTTTCAAAAAGTGCTGTGCCTAGTTATATAGCGTTCGTGTAAAAGAAATTTCACAACCTGAAGTGCCAAAAAGTCAATAAATCGATAAAATTATCCAGGTTTTATTGTTTTTTTTTATTTACAAAACCTCTATTAAAAAACTAGGCACAGCACTTTTCCAGTAAAATAAGATATCCTGATTACAGGGAGCCCAAAACCAGGGCGATACGATTTCATCTTGCACCTGCCCTTTTGTCTTTTTTGGGAAATGTCCTTACTTTCAATTTGAAGTCACGTGACACTAGTGTATTTATATTTTTCTATAAATAAAAGTTTGAAATGTAATCCAGAATAGACCCTTTTTCCTCTGTTTACGCTTTTGACGTGCATTTTGGCCTTTAGGCAGAGCAAACTAACTTTGAAGTGAGATCAATATGATTTTTCCTGTGTATAAAAATGGGAAATTTCTTGAAACGCCCTTAAAAGATGGCTGTAAATTGTAAAAAAAACTAAAACTATGATTTTAAGCACAAGTAACAATAGGAAAAATCTTAACCATTCTTTTGATTATAATGGTAATAAATTAGAGCAAATGCAAAAGTTTAAATTTCTTGGGAATATCATTAGTCAGAATGGAAATCTTATTCATTCAGCACAAAAATTAGCCAAAAAATCTATGAAAGTAATGTATTCTATAAAAACATATTGTAATTCAATTCATCAGACTCCTGTGACTTTGTCAAACCTTTTATTTAACTCACTGGTTAGACCAATATTAACTTATAACAGTGAAATATGGTATATGGATACATACTCATCCTTTTTAAAGCTACAATTAGAGGAGATAAAAATAATGAAAAAGTAGATACTCTTAACTTCATTGACAAAAGTCCACCTGATAAAGTACTAAATAAATTTAATAAGTTAACTTTATTTATATAATGATAAAATATCAAATTTACAAAGGACAAGAGATAAAAGACAATGTAAATGAGACAAAGGACAAGAGACAAAGTAAACGAGACAAGACAATGTAAACGAGCCAAGAGACAATACACTGTACACGAGACAAGAAACAAAAGACAAGAGACAATAGACAATTCATAAGAGACAATGTAAATAAGAAAAGAGAAAAAAGAAAATGTAAATGAGACAATACGCAAGAGACAAGATACAAAAGACAAGATACAATATTAATGAGACAAGACACAAGAGACAAGAAACAAGGCAATGTAAACGAGCCAAGAAACAAGAGACAATGTAAATGAGACAAGATACAAGAGACAAAAGACAATGTAAACGATACAAGAGACAAGATACAAGATAGAAGATACAAAAGACAATGAAACTAGTTTATTATATATTTTTTTATTTTTATTTTATTTAGGCATTTAGCTATGACTAAAAGTTACAGTTGTGTTCTCTGCAGTAAGACACATCTAACAGTGAATAACAGAAGAACTATAGTAAATAAAAAATTAACGAGATTATCTGGCCAGAACTCTTAAAAGGAATATTGAGAATGCAACTATATGCTTGAAATGCAGGGCACAATAGTATACAGAGATATGAAAACAGTGATGAACTCACCACAGATAAGACAAGGTATAGCAACTTGCCAGTCAAATGACGATGATGATGATCTAGATGTTTTGGCAGAGGAAACGTTTTTGTTCACAGTCATTGTCAGCGGAGGACTACCAGCGACTGACTGTTTTAACAAGGAATCAGTTCGAAGCTGAGCAACAGGAAGCAAGTGCACGACGAAAACTACAACGATAAGAAAAAACAGCGGATACAAGATCTAGGCCATTCTGAAAGTCGTGGAAATATCGCCGACCACATAAACGAAATTGACAAGATGCTAGCCGGTGATAAAGACATTATTGTCCGATCCATCATAGGAGAAAAAGGGAAGGCACCGTGCCTGATTCTTTATTCAGATTCCCACATGATTGTGTTGTTCCGGACTATCGATCGTAGGAGTAGACAAGACCTTTAACCTCTGTGATATGCATGTGACAGTGACCTGTTACAAGCAGAGCGACGTTGTTATGGAGAAGACATAAGAACCGCCGATATTTATGGGTCCGAAGTACATTCACGACAACAGCGACTTTGACATCTTTAGCAATTTTTTTTAACCATCTTAAGAGTTAAATTAATCGACACCGACACAGAACAATTTTTTTTTTTGGTATTGACGAAGAAGCAGTATTAGTGAAATCAATTATAACGACATTCCGCGAATCTGGTCACATTCTTTGTATTCGACAATTAAAGGGTAACATTAAACAGATAAATTGCTTCGCTGAGCGCAGCTGGATACGATCGCAGAGGTTCAACCCTGAACAGTTTGGGCAAAAATGGACACAATATTCGCGCTTGATACAGGTCTGAATTTGGATTGTAATTAAATAATTGTCACACGATAGGTTTATGACCCAGAATAACTGTAGTGAAAGAACTTAGAAAATGGTTATATGATTTGAATTTATATTAAATGTTTTGCTTCTGTGTAATACACAATGCTGTTGCAAATTGACCCCCACCAAAAAAATTAACCCCTTTTTGCATTTGTGCAATACACTATGCTGTTGCGAATTGACCCCCTTCCTTCCAATAAAAAAGATTTTTTTTATTTACCCCCCTCTTTTCTTTGCAAAAAAAAAAAAAAAAAATGAAGAAATTTTCTATTTAATTTCTGAAATCTTGAGGAGAAAAAATTGTCCCCCCCAAATTTTTTTGTAACCCCACTTGTTTTTCCCCCAAGTTTTTAACCCCCTTTTAGAAAAAATTCTTTCTCTCAAGATATGGCCATAATCTCAATTCAAATTTCCAATGGAGTTTGCAACCATAATAACCCATTTAAATACATCATAAAAGTCTTAAAATAGAAAGTGACATACATAACCATGGCTAAAATCAATAATACCAGCATTCCAGCATTTAACAGTAACTTCTAAAAATAAATTGACACCTAATCACCTCAAGACAATACAACATTTATTTATACCAAAACCATTGTAAGGGAGGTAATCCAAACAAATAATTAATAATTCTGAATTAAATTTATGAAAATTTATTACCACTGAACCCTTTGATATACACTATTATTATATTATTTATACTTCCATCACAGTATTTGATGTTTCTAGAAACAGCTAAAAAAATAATTCATACTAGAACTAGCAGACAACTTTACTTAATTAAAAAGCAATGTAAGAGAGGTAATTCAAATATAACCAGGAAACCCTTGTTTTTGCCCCAAATTCCTAAACGGTTTGAGCCATAACCCCCCAAAGTCTATCCTAACCATCCCTCTGTGGTACGGAAACTTGTGGTACAATTTCAGAGAGATCCAAACACTGTTTCACCAGTTATTGTCTGGAAACTAGTAAAATGCTCATTTGGGCCCCTAATTCCTAAACTGTTGGGACCATAACGCTCAAAATCAATCCCAACCTTCCTTTTGTGTTTTCAAACCTTGTGTTTAAATTTCATAGAGATGCATTAACTTTACTAAAGTTATTGTCCGGAAACCAAATGTCTTCGGACGACGACGACGACGACGTGATACCAATATACGACCGCAAAAATTTTTTGCGGTCTTTTGCGGTCGTATAACAATGAAAAACGATGGAATCGACAAAAAAGATGGAGAGTCCATACTAGACAGCATCTACGGTGAATAAGGACTAGTACATTCCGATGACGACATTCGTGTTGATGTGAAGTGTGAACAATGGGTATTATTCATGTGAAAGATGCACCTTAAAGGTATATGGTGTCAGGGACGAGTAGTTTTTGCCTTAGGTGATGCTTTGCCAATTTAAGAGCGGAATTGGCTTTGAGAAACTTTAACACAAGGATCACCAAATTAAATGGTCATCGTTAATTGACTGAGGATATTGTTTATTTGACCTGTTGATACTAATTGTAATGCTTTTTTTGTTATTTAATGTTATTCAGGGTTATATCTGGTCTATATACCAGCTTTGATAAGTGTTTGGTACTAATATAAATTTCCACTTCGTACTATGAACATCAAAATTATTTATTTTGTTAAAATATTTCCTTTCTCTATTGTAACTGTATACGTATACCTAACAACAAAATTATTTTATTTACCTGTGTTTAAAGTTATTGCAAATGGCTGATATTTTTGTTCGAGCATATTGTTTTTATACGACCGCAATAAATTTTTGTGGTCGTATATTGGTATGACGTTGGCGTCGTCGTCCGAAGACGCATTGGTTTTCGCACTCTAACTTTAGTTTAAGTGAATGGATCTCTATGAAATTTTACCATAAGGTTCAATATCACAAAAGGAAGGTTGGGATTGATTTTGGGGTTATGGTACCAACAGTTAAGGAATTAGGGGCCAAAATAAGCATTTTGTAACTTCTAACTTGTGTGTTAGTGTATGGATCTCTCTGACATTGTACCACAAGGTTCCATATCACAAAGGGAATGCTGGGATTGATTTTGGGGTAATTGCCTCAAAATTTTAGGAATTAGGGGCCAAAAAGGGCAAAAACAAGCATTTTCTAGTTTCATGACAATAACTTGTGTGTAAGAGTATGGATCTTTCTGAAATTGTACTACAAGGTTCCATATCACAAAGGAAAGCTGGAATTGAGTTTGGGGTAATTGCCTGAAACGTTTAGGAATTAGGGGCCAAAATAAGCATTTTCTAGTTTCCAGACAATAACTTGTGTTCAAGTGTATGGATCTCTCTGAAATTGTACTGCAAGATACCATACCTCAAAGGGCTGGGATTGAGTTTGGGGTGATGAATCATTAGGGGTTCAAAAATTTGGGGGATTTTTTTTTTTTTTTAAAATTTTCCATTTTAAGTTGGTTATTTCTGATTTATATTTAAAAGCAAATAATAATGATCTGCAATTTTCCATTTTAAGTTGGTTATTTCTGATTTATATTTAAAAGCAAATAATAATGATATGGCAGGAGATCATTATTATTTGCTTTAAATATAAATCAGAAATAACCAACTTAAAATGGAAAATTTTAAAGAAAAGAAAAAAAAAAAATCCCAAATTTTTGAACCCTTCTGATTCATCACCCCCAAACTTCAATTGCACAGTATTGCGCAATAGCAAGAAATCTTCAATTGCACAGTATTGCGCAATAGCAAGAAATATCCAATAGCACAATATTGCGCAATAGCAAGAAATTGTCAATTGTACAGTATTGCGCAATAGCAAGAAATATTCAATTGCACAGTATTGCGCAATTGCAAGAAATATTCAATTGCACAGTATTGTGCAAAAGAAGATACTTTGTATAAATTGCTTATTTCTTGACCAATTTCAATGGGGTTTTATTCTTGAACTCTTGGGGTTCTTTAATATGCTGAATCTAATCGTGTAATAAGTTTTTGGATTTTGGGCCCCGTTTTTAAATTGGTCCACATTGAGGTCCAAAGGGTCCAAAATTAAACTTTGTTTGATTTCATCAAAATTGAATTATTGGGGTTCTTTGATATGCCGAATCTAACCGTGTATTTAGATTCTTAATTTTAGTCCCGTTTTCAAATTGGTCTACATTAAGGACCAAAGGGTCCAAAATTAAACTTAGTTTGATTTTAACAAAATTGAATTCTTAGGGTTCTTTGATATGCTGAATCTAAACATGTATTTAGATTTTTGATTATGGGCCCAGTTTTCAAGTTGGTCCAAATCAGGGTCCAAAATTAAACTTTGTTTGATTTCAACAAAATTGAATATATGGGGTTCTTTGATATGCTGAATCTAACCATGTATTTAGATTTTGATTTTGGGCCCCGTTATCAATTTTTCCACATTGAGGTCAAAAGGGTCCAAAATTAAACTTTGTTTGATTTCATCAAAATTGAATTATTGGGGTTCTTTGATATGCCGAATCTAACCGTGTATTTAGATTCTTAATTTTTGGTCCCGTTTTCAAATTGGTCTACATTAAGGACCAAAGGGTCCAAAATTAAACTTAGTTTGATTTTAACAAAATTGAATTCTTAGGGTTCTTTGATATGCTGAATCTAAACATGTATTTAGATTTTGATTATGGGCCCAGTTTTCAAGTTGGTCCAAATCAGGGTCCAAAATTAAACTTTGTTTGATTTCAACAAAATTGAATATATGGGGTTCTTTGATATGCTGAATCTAACCATGTATTTAGATTTTTGATTTTGGGCCCCGTTATCAACTTTGTCCACATTGAGGTCAAAAGGGTCCAAAATTAAACTTTGTTTGATTTCATCAAAAATTGAACTCTTGGAGTTCTTTGATATGCTGAATCTAACCATGTTTTTAGATTTTGGATATTGGACCATAATAGGTGAATGTCCAATTTAAAATGTTTAAGTTCTTAGACCACATTCATTCTGTGTCAGAAACCTATGCTGTGTCAAATATTTAATCACAATCCAAATTCAGAGCTGTATCAAGCTTGAATGTTGTGTCCATACTTGCCCCAACTATTCAGGGTTCGACCTCTGCGGTCGTATCAAGCTGCGCCCTGCGGAGCATTTTATTCTTAAATTGTTTAACATTTCATACCGATATAACATGTTACTTTTATTATTCTTCCCTTAGTTTATTTATTTTGAATTTACATTGTTTCATAGGTCAAATTTATTTGTTCAGTGTATGTTCAATGGTGTTACTATGTCCTTTGATTGAGTTAAGCTATTTCAGTTGATATTTTATAGTGTGTCTTTCTATGTTGTGATGTTACACTATTGTTTCAGAAAAAGGGTGAAGGTTTGGTACCATTAAAACGTTTAAACCCGCTGCATTTGTTTGCACCTGTCCTAAGTCAGGAATCTGATGTTCAGTAGTTGTCGTTTGTTGATGTGGTTCATAAGTGTTTCTCGTTTTTATATAGATTAGACCGTTAGTTTTCCCGTTTGAATGGTTTTACACTAGTAATTTTTGGGGCCCTTTATAGCTTACTGTTCGGTGTGAGCCTAGGCTCCGTGTTGAAGACCGTACTTTGACCTATAAAGGTTTATAAATTTTTACTTGGATGGAGAGTTGTCTCATTGGCACTCATACCACATCTTCTTATATCTATATAATCATGTATTCAGTACTTCCCTTTAGACTACATGCATCTGGATTGCCTTGGTATTGTTAAACGAATATTACAATTCCGGAAGCAAGGACCATGAGAATGCAGAATATCTTAACAGCAAGTGTGAACTTTGACAAATGAACTTTCTTTTTTAAAAGGGAAAATACCTAGAGAATTTGCTCACCAACCTCGTTCTCTTTATTATTTAGACAAATGGATTGATTGATTGATTGTTGGTTGCTTAACCTCCAGTGGCAAATATTTCATGCATATTCAGGATGAGAACAAATTCACAATAAATACAATAGGTAGGTTTTGTAGTAGATTAAGGGAATAAGGTAGGAGAAATTTAGACTGCCACGGGAAATGAGGGTATATTGGATAGGGACAGAAATTTATCCTTGCAACAGGTCACCTACGGACCCCTCAAAGAGTTGTTCCAAGGGTTCTTAACGTGCAAAGAGCGTGGCACTCTCTTTACACGAGGCATCGGATTTAACGTCCCCATTCTGACCGGACGTGGCTGCAAATTTGTACATCCCGCACAGCCAAACGGACGCCCCACTTTGGCACGGGTTTTACTGCCGGTCGGAGGAAGACCAATGGTGACCATACTTCTATTCCCCAGTCACCCTTGGGGGGTAGACAAATGGAAGGCAACAGAATTTAGACAATTTCTATTATATACAGGTCCTTTGATCATGCATTCCGTAGTGCCAGAAAAATTGTACGAATATTTTTTGACATTAACTGTTGCATCGTCTATTTTGCTAAAAATACACAGCCGAAGGCCACCAATGGTTCTTCAACACAGCGAGAAAATACCGCACCCGAGACATATAAATGAACCAACTTTTTTTTTTAAACATACAAGACTAACAAAGGTCAGAGGCTTCTCACTTGATTCTAAAACCTTTACAATGCACGAAAATGTGGCCGTCTATATAATTCGCAGACCGTTTTTAGTAGATTCCAAAAGGTTTTTGATTACTTCGTTCAATATGTCTGAACCTTATAAAGAACAACAAATTATTAAAAGAGCACTAAGACAAATGTAGAATGATTTTTTCTAAGAATTTCAATTAACAACTATTTCAAGTGCAAATCTTATCAAAAACTTGTTGCTGTGTGTAGTTCAGACCGACATGCTACAAAGCGTACCATAAGACTTGGTGTTCAATTTAGACTCAGCATAAATGTACGAAGCAAACACACCTCTGTAATAATTGGTCTTCCAATCCTTATGTTTGACCCAAGGATTACACCTCCTTACCAGTACTTAAAATTAAAGTACTGGCTTGAGTTGAATACTGCTCACAGATCATAGTTTTCTAAGGAGAAATACATAGGTTGAAAAGGATGTCGAAATAAGACCTAATGCGTCACATGTCTATATCATAGGCATCCTTGGACCCCGTTAATAGTTGTAGCTACATACGAGATATGTTTTTTGGGTATATACAGAAAGAATATGGAATGATACGATTTCAAGGCAATGTAGAACTGGACGAGAGCCTGCGTCGAAAATCGCCAAAGATCATTTCCGAAGAATAATTCGAACCAACTCTAACCTATATGAGCAAAATATATGTGAAATAGTGTGGAGAATTAGCCTCCACAGAGCAAGCAATATATATTCTCCATTTTTGACCTAATAACAAATGTATATACCTTGGAAATTGTACCTCGATTTACCTATACCGAACCACTCTTTGGAACTTTGACTGCGCCGTAAAAAGTACAACAATCGTACAAGGGAGTGGTGTAGAATCTGATTGAGAAACGACGTCCACAGTAGAGACATCACAACCTACAGGGTTTTCCTTGTCTGCAAGTTATGACAACACTCAGCATGTTCTAGTCGAGGAAATGTGACATGCGCCCAGAAAACATGAGAACCTATGTATGATTTATCACAGTATTCAACAGATGAGGATGATATTCATAATCTTCCCTCCAACATTCAAACTATTGTAAAAGAAAGACAAACCAAATACAGAGTGGGAAAGGGAAGAGAAGATTTTCAAACCCGTACAGCAAATCTTCTTGATCGTATTTTTTTCAAAGAATTTTAATAGTATACACTCTTGCATTGAAATCTACTCAATAGCAATTTTCACTACTTTTTTTCTGGATATATAAATACATGCAAATTTATGCTCCGTCCGGGATGAAGGTCGGGGAAATTTGTACTGCCACGGGAAAATGAGGGTATATTGGATAAGGACAGAAATTTAGCCTTGCAACAGGCCACCTACGGACCCCTCAAAGAGTTGTTGCAAGGGTTCTTAACGTGCAAAGAGCGTGGCACTCTCTTTACACGAGGCATCGGATTTAACGTCCCCATTCTGACCGGACGTGGCTGCAAATTTGTACATCCCGCACAGCCAAACGGACGCCCCACTTTAGCACGGGTTTTACCGCCGGTCGGAGGAAGACCAACGGTGACCATATTTCTATTTCCCAGTCAGCCTTGGGGGATGATGTCAATGGACATTAACCTACTCACACAGAACAAGAATTTCAGTGTGATTCTTGCACCAAAAAATTTCATGTCAGAATATGGACTTAAAACAATCATACTGGGGTATTTCGACATGTAGGTCCAACTGGTGGGGGAGGGCTTAAACACCTGTTGAGTGTATTATTAGAAAAAAAAAAACTTCTATAAGCATTGCCATCTGTTATGTCAGTCAATGTACTGTAATTTATATCTTGTCTCGCTGATCCCCCGAAAAGTGACTGGGGAAAAGACATATGGTCACCAATGGTCTTCCTCCAACAAACCCTTGCCAACGTAGGGCGTCCGTTTGACTGTGCGGAATATGCTAGTTTGCAGCAATGTCCGGTCTAAATGGACATAACACTTTTAAGAATATCTCAAAACATCCACGGCACGTAACCTGCCTCCTCTAACCATACTGTTATCAACTATCTAAAAAAATCGAATCCAGGATGTTACCATCTTGATTTTCTGCCTTTTTTGAATTTATTAATTGATTGTTGGTTGCTTAACGTCCAGTGGCAAATATTTCATGCATGTTCAGGACGAGAACAAATTTACACTAAAGACAATAGGTAGGTCCGGTAATACAGGTCAACTGGGTTGCAGGTCGGGAAAATTTGGATTGATTGATTGTTGGTTGCTTAACGTCCAGTGGCAAATATTTCATGCATGTTCAGGACGAGAACAAGTTAACAATAAATACAATAGGTAGGTTTTGTCATAATAGAGGCCATCCGGGATGATGGTCGGGGAAATTTGGACTGCCACTGGAAAATGAGCGTATTGGATAGGGACAGAAATTTTGCAGTGCAACAGGCCATCTTCGGACCCCTCAAAGAGTTGTTGCAAGGGTTTTTAACGTGCAAAGAGCGTGGCACTCTCTTTACACGAGGCATCGGATTTAACGTCCCCATTCTGACCGGACGTGACTGCGAACTTGATACATCCCGCATAGCCAAACGGACGACTCACTTCGGCAAGCGTTTAACTGCCGGTCGGGGGAAGACCAGGTGACCATATTTCGTTTCCCCAGTCACCCTTGGGGTAGGAAAAATTGGACTGCCACGGGAAATTGAGGGTGTATTGGATAGGGACAGAAATTTAGCCTTGCAACAGGCCACCTACGGATCCCTCAAAGAGTTGTTGCAAGGGATCTTAATGTGCAGAGAGCGTGACACTCTCTCTACACGAGGCATCGGATTTTACGTCCCCATTCTGACCGGACGTGGCTGCATACTTGATACATCCCGCACAGCCAAACGGACGCCCCTCTTTGGCAAGGGTTTTACTGCCGGTCGGAAGAAGACCTGTAGTGACCATATTTCTATTCCCCCAGTTACCCTTGGGGACTTTTTTTAATTGAACATCTTCTGCTTTTCAACATTGGAAATCCCTCTTGAAGGTTTCAGTAATCAGTTTAAAATTTCTGAACGTCCTTGAAAACAAATCTACGTTCTCTAACCCTGTAAAAACAGAAACGTACTGTGTATTATACTATCACCCATTGATTTTATCTTTAATATGTAAGCTAACATATGTTGATTAAGAAATAGACAAATAAGGGGTCAATCAGAAGAAAGTGTGCAAATAAACTCATCAAAGATACCGGGATTGAATTTTGTATTTGCTAAACGCGCGTTTTGTCTACAAAAGACTTATCAGTGACGCAAGACATATATTTAAATAGATAAATGTAGCGCTAAAAATCAATCTGAATCATTATAAGTTGGAACAAATTCTCCTATCATAAAAGAAATAAGAGTCATTAATTATTTAATTTCAACTGCACACATTGGCAAACAAATTTGGTATCTTATCATCAAGTATTTCAATGTACCAAAAATTAACTGCATTTTCAATTTAACAACAAAAGATTGTGCAAAGAGTCATGTTAAATAAGTTTTATTATTTAAAATTCAGGGACCTCTGACAATATAGCATGTGAAATGACTCCATTATATAACCTTAATATCTTGGTTTAAATGAATAAACGATTTAAATCGCTGAAGAATACAAGGAAAAGCTGTTCTTTGTTATATTCTTGAATTTTGAAAAATCTGCGATACGTTCAAAAATCGACTGTAATAGAGAGGCGAAAGTTACTAGAGGGACATTCAAACTCATAAATTGAAATTAAAAATGACAACGCCATGGATAAAAAAGAAGACAAACTAACAAACAATAGTACACAAAACACAACATAGAATACTAAAGACGAGCAACACGAACCCCACCAAAAACTGGGGGTGATCTCAGGTGCTCCGGAAGGGTAAGCAGATCCTGCTCCACATTTCGCACCCGTCATGTTCCTCATGTTATTACAAACCCGGTAAATAGTCTAATTCGGTAGGTCACATTCGTGAAAAGGGAATGGGATTGTACTCTTCAACATCAACAAAAACTGAGGGTTATCTTAGGTGTTCCGGAAGGATAAGCAGATCCTGTAAAGAAGGATTAGATTCTGTGGCTATAGCCTCTGCAGATGTAAACCTACTGCACATTTCGTTACCTGATGTATATCGACCCAACATTGAATCTGATTTGCAACCTACATGAAGTTGTATTGCATCTTTATATATTCCTAACCATACCAATGTCAATGCATCTCTAATGTGTGTTCTATGAGGGGTTTCTCCCTTTTGCAAATTATCTTAGTAAGGTTCACAGACCTTCATGTTGACAATCAAACCCGGTCGATGTCCATGTGCGAACACCACGTACACTATAAAAAAAATTTATTTAATTTACTAGCATTAAAGGCCTGTTCAGAAAACAGGTGCAACATATATGAGACACGTTGGTTTACCCTTGTGGATGACTGTAGTCCGTGTTAAGGAGTTGGTAGTGGTCTGGTTCAGATGCCTTTTTCCTTTAATTCTTCCTGCTGCATCCCGCTTCATCATCTTTCAACACTGCTATAACATTAGTGCAATATGCATATTTACATAAAGGAATATCTATAAATTTCCAAAAAATTTGTCAATGTGTTCACAAAATTGCTAACATAACGCTCAAAGTATCACTTTTCGCCAATAAAGGTCTACAAACTTGGAACGAAAAAAGTTGAGAGAAAAAAATCATATTTCATCTTCATTTATCCAATATAAACAACAAGCCTCAATGTAAATGTTTTTCATAAAAATCATTTTCAATTTATTGCATAAACACTGTTTATTAGCCGCCCAACAGCCCACCATAATTCACAGTTACTCTCATCCTAACATGGGGTTTAAAATTAAACAATTCCTAAAATGGTAAATGTGAAAAACACATAAAATTAACAAATGTGATTAAAAGTTAATTATGACAACAAACATCAATTGCTACAAGTTAAATATATAGCAAAAAGTAATACCGTTCTTCGTTATACATCACCAGAAATATTACATCTTCCAAGTTTTATATAGTATTCAATCAAAATGGAAGGAATACTTTCCACTGGTTCCCAAGTGTTATCGTTGTAACTTTAACCTTGCCATTTCACATTACCAATTTAAAGTATAGCATGTATAGTAATAATTGTCATAAATATACATAAAATGAAAGACATTATTAAAGTCTAACAATTTAAATTTGCAAATTAGTGTTTATGCAAAACAATCTTTCATGTAATTATTTTATTTTTTTTTTTTGGCGTTTTTCTATACAACACTTCAAAGGTATTCATTTTTTTTTATCACAAACAAAATAATTAATATCCTTGACCCGAGATAAAAGTGACTGCATACTTAGTCGGAACAGTGACATGAGACAAACAAACTCTCCAATTATATGGTTAAAATCCTAGACACCACTGAAGATTCATGCGAAAACGTTCAATCATGTACAATTCATAGATTTGATAATATTCCATTTTATTTACTTCATTATATTTATTTGATCCTTACAATTTATAATAATGTTTTATAATTTTATTATAATGTTTTATCATTGATGAACACATTTTTAGTAAATGGTATATTGAATCCAAATCATTATCTCAATGTAGAATTAGTCAGACAATTAGCAACATTATGAGCAGTAGTAAGCAGTATGATTTATTTTATTAATTCAAGGTTTTTCAAATTAATCTACGGCTAAAAGTTTTCTTTTTTAAAAGTGTTAAACATACAATATCAATATTACTTTTACTAAACAATACCTATCTCTCTGCATACTTATGACTACATATTTTGTTCAAAGTTATGAACATTTTGTGGGTGATATATAATTCTAAGGTGCCTCCTGAAAAATATATCTGAATGTAAAATATTATAAAATGCTCCACAGAACGAATGTATTCAAATTACGTCAATCTGGTCACTGATAATCAAGGTGAGCGATAATAGGCTCCTTGGAGCCTCTTGTAATAAAATGTTCAATTAAAAGAAGTTAAACTTTTTTTCTTTACATAAAATTGTTTAACAGACGAAGATATATGCAGTTTAACTGAAAATGTTATCATCGAATTCAGAAATTAAGATAGATATTATTTAAGACAAATAATTGTATGTACAAACCCGACACCCAACACTGTCTATCACAAATGACATGTTCTCAACTGACAATGCATATTTCACAGAAAAATATTCAGTCGAAGATCAAGATTTTAATGATCTTGGTGAAAGGAGTACTTCCAGTCCTGTTAAACCATTAGCTGTAGCATCATATTCAGTTAAGACATCATCACAAAGAAGGAAATAGACCTAAGTCAACTGCAGCCAAAGCATATTTTAATTACCTATTCAGAGACTCTGCAGTAAATGCACATTATTGGAATAAGGCACCATAACAGACCATATATATGTTTAAAGTAGCACTACAACTAGCAACAAAGAAGATAGAACTATGGCAGAGCCTTGGAGGACATCTTTAAAATAAGAAATATGTTCGGCTTTGACAGACATCTTCGATTTCAGGTCAGGTGAGCTAAAAAAAAAAAATGACAAAAAAATCAAAGCAAACAGAGTCATTAATTTCCTGAAATATAGAACTTGTAAACATTTTCCAACTTGTCATTCATTTAAGTCCATAAAAATCACTTGTAAAAACATAGTCATAAATTTGAAACAGATCCCCCTAAACTGTTTATGTTGTATTTTAAGACTATCTTTGAACAGATACATGTATTTGCAGTTGAATTATCATTATCCTCGCTGGATTATCATCAATGACTGCCTGCTATATTACTGTGTTGTCCACATTCTTTATACCGAACACCAAAGTTGTATATAAACATGTCATTCGCAGTAATTATGCGATTAATTTTGAACTTTTAGAACAGTTAATTGCTCACTTAAGCAAGTAACCCACAAGTCTGCAGCATCCCACCACTCACCAAATTGCATTATTACAACATCCCTTTGGTACTACCATCCAGCTTAGTCATCCATCAAAGCCCTTTGTAACTTAGTTTGTCTGCATCTATCAAATTTTAAACATAAAAAAATGTGTGTATCACAGATAACGGCGTCTTTTCAAACAAGATGGCTTTGCGTTCCACTCCGTCACGTTTCATCATAGAACAGCAATGTACTGGTTAGAGAACTCCCCCATGCCCCATGTTAATATTGTGTATTTACAGTATAGAAAAAGTAATTCGGCGACATTCAAACAGTATAAATCTAAGATGAACAATGCTCAAATATTTGAAGTGAGCAATCATCAAAAACAATAAGAGAAGTCCTAGTCAGCATGAGAACATCTCTGGGAATGGTAAAAGTGAAACCAATGCCTGTCGTTCTAATACATCAGAAAAGAGGGACGAAAGACACCAGAGGGACAGCCAAACTCATAGATCGAAAACAAACTGACAACGCCATGGCCAAAAATAAAAAGACAAACAGACAAACAATAGTACAGATGACACAACATAGAAAACTAAAGACTAAGCAACACGAACCCCACAAAAAACTGGGGGTGATCTCAGGTGCTCCGGAAGGGTAAGCAGATCCTGCTCCACATGTGGCACCCGTCGTGTTGCTTATGTTATTACAAATCCGGTAAATAGTCTAATTCGGTAAGTCACATTCGTGAAAAGGGAAGGGTATTGTAGTTACGACATAAGGAACAAATCCTTGATACACCTCTAATGATTCGTCAGCTGACGATACACCACTCATACAGCTGACTGAAAACAAACATAGGTTAAAGAAACAAGATGCTCAGGAGGAAAAGTGTTTTGAAAAGGCTGTCAAATGCTTAACGTTTTTTATGTTCGTGATAAACGTACAAAGCAAGCAATATAATACCAGTATCCAGAAAAAAACTTTACCATTTTCCTAAAAAGACAAATCCTGATGATACAGGGGATGAACTGTTTTAACCAAGTAGAAAAGATCTTCAATATTCAGACTCATAGATGACATATGAGAGGGACTCTGTAAGTGAACCAGAATCGTTATCTAGTATACAGTTGCTAAAACTAAAGCAAAGGCATCAGGACAAAAGTTTGAAAAGAAAAGGTAAAAGTATAAAAAAAAAAAAGAAGTTTGAGAAGAAAAAAGAGAATTATATATGCTACTAGTTCGAAGACGCACAGGTCAGGACCCTGGGAAATTAAGGAAAAAGACAGTCATGCAGAAGCAGTCAGAACAAACTTAACAAAAACAGAAGCCATCAGTTTAAGACAAAAGATGATATCAATGAAATAATCAAAATAATGTCTTTATCAGTCATTGGCCTTTCAGATTGGGTCTTCTCTTCTAAATCTGACTGTTTCAAGACCCCTGATATGTACCAATATATGGATTTCTAAAAATTAGAAATGCTTGATAGAAGTCAGTCAATTTTTTCCATGTATTACAAACTGTTACGACAACATTTTTCTCATTTCAGCAATGAACAAGACAATGAAAGGCACCATGAATTCATCAGCACCCCATTGATCGGGTATGAGAGAGAAAGGACAGTTGCATTTGGATTAGACATGTCTCAGATACTGGTAATATACGAGTTAAGGGTGGTTCTTTTCTTTTCCAACATGGTCAGAAAAGAACTCGAACCGAGCAAACCTCATACGAAAATGTGGTGGAGACATTTTAAATCCAAATGTGTGATACAATATGTCTGTTTCCAAATTATTTCAGGTAGAGAAGTCTACTGGTATTGATTCTTTTAAAGATGCAACACACAAAATGGAGGATATCATATCGTTAGCAGGTTGCCAAAACCTGTCTTGAAATACACCGATAAAGTGAAATTACTTAAAGGTGTGTCATAATACGCGATCTGAAATGCAGTGATGAACATGGTCAGTTTTGGAAGATGCTTGTACCTAATATAAAGATAGACACGGTTGTAACTGTTACTGATAGGGAACAATCATTGAACACTGCAATTAAGACACACGTGCCTCAAGCCAAACGTTTGCATAGCTGGAACTACATCCGTCGCCAATTTACCCAGCAGATGTGAAAGCTTAATGCAGACATAACATCTAGTTAAGTTTGAAAGTTTGTACAAAACACTTTCACAAAATGGAGTAAACCTTTTGAAGAGTACTTTAATGCTGACCTCAAAGATGAATTACTCGCATGAAGTTTACGTTGATTTTAAGAGTCCGTGAATGTGTACGATCCATACTCCGGAGTGACAAACAACATTGCTGAGGGAATGAATGCAGTCATCAAGAGAATGAATGGAATGAAGAGACAATAGATAGTGCCGTATTGAGCATTCATTATCTCAAGTCTATTATTCTCATGAATTACTGCGAGGATTATTCGGGACCGGCAAATACTACCTAAAACAGAGACATATGTCTGTATCAGTTGATCCATCATAGGTAGAAATTCCGAAAGACGTTTGTGATCCTGACGAAATTGTCGATCGGGTAAAAGCTGAATTGACAAAAGGTGAACAAGATGATGTGCCATGTCAACAAACTGCTTTAAATGTCTCACAATTAATGTTGCTCGACAAAAGAAGGTCCATCATGTGCCGGAAGCAGGTTCGTTCGTCGTGGAAGGTTTAAATGGTGAAATATACAGCGTACAACTATATACAAAGGAAACATGTTATAATCCATCTTTCAATAGTGGTGGAAACCGCGACGAAAATAATTCAACTGTCGAAAGAAAAATGACAAAAGGAGAAGAGTTATAATGAATGACGAAATATTTTTTTCTGTCAATTTTGATGAGGCGTATTATATTGCATTGTTAGTTTATTGATTGTAGGCGGGAAACTTTATCACGTGATACAGGAACAACTTGCTTACGAAAATGTCTTTTAACAACTTACAGAAGCAAATGGGTCGTTTTGCAGATGAAACTTTCTTTGGTCGTTTTCAGAGAAAGAATGCTTTTACACTTATCAGACAGTAAGGGGCGGTACTTAAACGATGTTGTCCAGCCGTTGGAACGCATATTGGTTATTATGTATAAGGGCGGGGCGAAAATTGATGATGCTGTATTATTTCAGGATCGAAGACAGAGAATTATAGGTTTAGACAACCTATCAATATTTTAAAGATTTGTCTGATGAAAAAAGGTGATTTATATACTCAATCCACCAACACCATCACTAAATAAATTGGGGTCCTACATCAAAAAGTCATTAGAACTGAGGACAGGAGACACTGGACTATTTACTGTGATTAAATGATTGTGTATATATATTATTATGTGAATTTTAGTTATATCATATACTTATTTTGTATTTGTCACAAACTTAATATTTATAGTTTATATGGCAATAAATATTTGAATTTGAATTTGAAAATATTTTACGGTCATTCTGACGTAAATCTTTGTAATGATGTAGTTTCAGAACAAATGGCCGTGTTTGTAATGGTGATATTTAAAAAATGGGCATGTTTTAAGTCCCGAATGATTTCTACAACAGAATTGTGGTTATTTATTTTTATTTGTTCTGAAAGAAATGTGAAATTCATATGTGCTACTCTCAGATTTTGAAGAGCCCTATTCAGACGAAGGAATAAGAGTAAGAGTGTATGGATTACTTACTTGGAGACAATCAGGAAGAATTACATGTCTTTGATGATCCATGGATACCAACATACAGTTATACAATAATGCGCTGAAAATGGGATTGACTACTAGTACGTCGTAAAACACTTTAACCTATTTGATCTTTTCGTATTTATTCAGACACATTTGCTTATCACTTCATCTTCATCTACATTTGGGTGGGTAGTCGCATGAAGCTCGACATAGGAAAATTGATCAGGCGGTGGCCTTAACAAACTTATTAAAAGCTTAATATTTCAGAGGGTAGAAGAGTTTAGACCTTGATCCTTCACAATTAGATGAATAACGACGGCACCTAGAATTTATTCTTCTAAACTATCGTGTTTTATTTATTACATCAAATCGTATTTTCGTGTTGATTTCACCTGTTGACACATATTGTAATGTAATTTGTTATTTGATATTTGCTTGTTTTGTGTTATGTGTAAAGATAATTTTCACTTCGGTTCTCGTACTATAAACACCAAATTTATTTTGTAAAAGATATTTCCGTACTCCTAACATGAAAATTATAATATTTAAAGTCACCTGTGAACTTTATTTTGTTTAACACCATTTAGTCCCTGGTAATAGTTGTCTTTTTTACTTTGTTTTACAAACTGTATTTATATTGTGTCTTCAAAACTGTTAACAATCTCATTTCAATTCAATGCAGCCAAACCATCAGATCAGGTCGAGAGCAGAAATGAGCAACATGTACATGTTATCAGTGAAATCAGTGAGCAAGGCCAGAACAATCCTATAACTAAAAAGGCTAAAAAAAAAAAAAAACAGCCAAAAATCTCATGATCGATTGCAACACAAAGACAAATTACAGGAAAAAACCCAAAATACCCCAGACTTCAGAGCAGAGAAGATTTGATTTGATTTGATTTTTGGTGTTTTAACGCCATTTTTAAGCACCGCTTTTGGGCTATTTCGTGGCGGCCAGTTTTTATTGGTGGAGGAAGCCGGAGTGCCCGGAGAAAACCACCGACCTTCGATAGGAAAAACTGACAATCCTAGTCAATTAAGATTGGAGTCGAGTGCACCCGCACGAGCGGGGTTCGAACTCACAACCTCAGTGTTGACTGGCTAGTGATCACAGTAGTAACTACTTAGACCACTCGGCCACCGAGGCCCCCGGAGCAGAGAAGAGAAATGCAACAATGCCAACTGATGAATATCATAAAAGTATCAGCCAACAACAAAAGTCAAACGTAAGCTAAGCTGAAACTATGTTAAACGGAAATCATCAAATTAATATAAATCTTGTACATGGTAAATAATATTTAGCAATCTTTATATGTACGTTACATTGTTCGTTTCCTCATAGGTGCTTATAGTTGCCAAAGTTGAGAATTATATATTTGAGGGATTCATATCAGCTTCGTGTATCTTCATGTTTTTCGAAAAGAACTTTTCGCAGGACATAAATCACCATCTTGGACAAACAGACGATAAGGACAGTCAATTCGAAATATGCACGAGACAATTTAGTTACATGTGTTAAGGAATGGAAACAGGAAAACCCAAATGATTTGTTTAACTTTAGTCCATCAGACGATACATGAAGACTGGTGTTCATCAACTAATCAAGACAACAGTGGTGACTGCTTCAACGGTATAGCAATGAAATCTGCTTTTTATATACTTATAGGACCAAAAAGTAATCTGTACGACCACGGCAAATAACAACAAAAAAAGAAATTTTCAATTTAAGTATTTTTTATATTCATGATGACCGTAATTTACATTCATAATGCAATAAATAAATACATAGTACACTTTTAGACCTTATTTTCTTTTCCTCCCTTTCCCCCCTCTCTGCCTTTCAACTGTAACATGAACAGTTGTTTTTTTTTTCTTTTAAATAACGGGAGGTGACACTAATGATGTGCTTTTCTCCATATTGAGGTTTAAGATTCTCAAAACTGATTGTGACTACTTAATTGTAGTTTGGATATATATTTGCCACATATGACCATCTTCTAATTTGCACTGTCAAATTTTGTTCTATAAATGAAATAACTAGTATTCTTCAAAATGGCTGAAAAACATCAACCCAACCTACCAGGGAAAGCAAACTAAATTTTACAGTATTTGAGAGCAACCTTATCAGTGAACTAATAACAATCAATCTGACTCTACTAAAAGGAAAAGATTGTACGGAAGTAACAAATAGCAAAATGCAGGAAATAACCAGCAGGGCCCTTGGTGCCTGCAAAAGAACAGAAGCCGAGGTGAGAAATATGTGGAGGAACTTGAGCAGAGGGGCCAAGAAAAAGTGCACACATGTTCAAAAGGAAAGATTGATGGTGTCCTTCCCTCTTCACAGGAACATAAATTTTGCCTTGCAACAGGCCACATACGGACCCCTCAAAGTGTCTGCAATTTAAGTGTTTTATTCTAGTTTACTAATGTATGCATGAATAAACTTTCTCAATGGAAGTAGATGTACAATATTTTCTTCGGGAAGGCCCTACTCCTTAGTAAAAATGCAAAAGAGATGAAGAGTAAAATTGAAAACAATCTTCAAAATTACCAGCCATTAAAATTATTGACAAAATTTGGAGTTGTTTATCGAGTACATTCACAACACTAAAGGCATCTCAGAGGAAGAGAGAGATGAATTAACTTCCTACCTCAGCTTGAAATACAAAGACATTTTCAATATATCCGTCTATGACGCACAACACTATATTGTTCATAATCCATCAATCAGGAAACAAAAGTACCCCTTTGAGAGAAAAATGTCATCTCACATTTCTTCACCACTCATAACCTGAATGATAAAAATTATTCACATCTTGTCCTCATCCATCAAATTCTTTGTTTTTGAAAAGGAGATGTGGTTTTGATTAAAATTATGAAAAAGAAGAAGACATTGGGAAACGCTAAATGGTTAGGAACTTACATTATTAGTGACATCCCAAAACTAGGGACCATCACTCTTTTGATAACGATGATAAAATTGTTGGCAAGTACATAGTTTAATGTAGAATGCACAATCACGATAGGAAGTACCGAGACGAGAAGAATCTCCGAATAAACGAATGTGGTCAATACGTAAGTAGGTGCAATATAGCTCATCACATAAATGCGATCGACAAAAAACTTTCAGATTAATTTCCACCGTAGAGTTCATCATCAGGCACCACGGCAAAGCCACTTGTCTTATACTTTATACAGAGCAGCAGATAGAGGACACCATAACATTGCGCTGCTCTGGTCAATCTATAGTGGGGATCGTCAAAACAATAAGTTTATATGACCGCCTTATGCTTTAAAAGTTGAACTTCGCGGTATGACACTTCAACACTGAAGAGATTGGACAAAAGCGATAGTTTCAAAACAACTTTTCATAGATATTTTGAAAATCCATTAAAACAATGATTAGCAGCTATTGAAGACAGATCTCCCGGACGTCATTACGACAAACCCTGGACAAATAACAACCGCGAATCGTTTAGCCATGTGTAAAAAGATCTATTGCTTGGGAATCGAAACCGCTGTTGGACTTAGTTCAAATTATTGTTGGTGTGATAAAGACAAAAACAAGAGTCTCTCAAGAGCCTGAATCGCTCATTTCATCAATGATTATTTTTGCTTTTCATATATATTAATAATTGGCTTAAAAATTCCATTTAAATGTTTTTTGCGTCTGTCATATTTTCTTTAAAGAAAATAAATGCATGTTACCCCTATGTTCCATTTAAGCAATAGTGGCTATGTTTCTTGACGTACAAGGAAATAAAATACAAAATTTATACTAGATACTCTGAAACTGATTCAGCCCAAGTTAGGCTGAAATTGATTCAGCCCAAGTTTGGCTGAAATTGATTCAGCAGTTTCAAAGGAGAAGATTTTTTAAAGTAAACAAGCTAAAAAAAAATCTTTAAAGGACAATGACTCCTTAAGGTGTCAATTGACAATTTTGGTCATATTAACTTATTTGTAGATCTTACTTTGCTGAACATTTTTGCTGTTTACAGTTTATCTTTGTCATTAATAATATTCAAGTTAATGACCAAAAACTGCAAAATTTCCTTAAAATTACCAATTCAGGGGCAGCAACCCACCAACGGGTTGTTAGATTCATCTGAAAATTTCATGGCTGATAGAACTTGAGCTAATAAACATTTTTAATTCACATCAGATTTGCTCTAAATTCTTTAGTGTTTGAGATATAAGCCAAAAACTGCATTTTACCCCTATGTTCTGTTTTTAGCCATGGTGGCCATGTTTTTTGACGAAACAGAAAATAAAACACAAACTTTATTCTAGATACCCTAAGGATTATTCAGCTAAAGTTTGGTTTGGAATTGGTTCAGTAGTTTAAGAGGAGAAGATTTTTTAAAGCTAGAAAACATGATAAACAAATTGTGTAAAATTGTCCTTACAGGGCAATTACTCTCTAAGGGGTCAATTGACAATTTTGGTCATATTAACTTATTTGTAGATCTTACTTTGCTGTTTACTGTTTATCTTTATGATTAATAATATTCAAGATAATAACCAAAAACTGCAAAATTTTCTGAAAATTACCAATTTAGTGGCAGCAACCCAACAATGGGTTATAAGATTCTTCTGAAAATTTCAGGGCTGATAGAACTTCACCTTCTGTACACTTTAACCCCATGTCAGATTTGCTCTAAAGGCTGGATTTTGAGATATAAGCCAAAAACTGCTTTGTACCTCTATGTTCTATTTAAGCTTTGGCGGCCATGTTTTTTGATGAAACAGAAAATAAAACACAAACTTTATTCTAGATACCCTAAGAATCATTCAGCTTAAGTTTGGTAGGAATTGGTTCAGTAGTTTCAGAGGAGATGTTTGAAATAGTTTAAACCAGAATGACGATGACGGACAACGAGACGACGGTCTGTCGACGGACGCGAAGTGATGACAAAAGCTCACGTTCCTTTGGGACGGTGAGCTAAAAAGGGCACAAACACTTAATTTTTTCGAAGACTGTTTGGATAAACACAACTGGTAAAAAGAGGCAAAGCTTATTCAAAAGATTTCATATGTATGATTTATTAAATACTATTTTGTTTAAACATTTTTTTTCTTTTGAAAGGAAATAGGAATATATTCAAAATATGAAATTGTTTTATTAGTTAAAATGATTTCAGTTCTTATCATGTTATCTTATTGGTGAATTTTTATTTGTATTAAAAAATTCGCATTAACATAAAGTTTTAGTAAATTGGAAGACTTCTTTTGTCTGTTTCTCCAAATCACTGTCTTCTATACTGATCCATTTCTCCTGTTTTAAACAGATTAATCAATTCTATAAATAGGTTACTCTTATTAATTCTTACAATATCCTGTTTTTCTTTTATATAAACATCTTTTAACTTTTTATGAGGTAATGCAATACCTGTTGTAATGGTCTGCTCATATCCCACTGCAGCTTGATTGTGCACTGCCTGCAGACGATTCATTGTGGGGGTAATGTTTCATTAACAGAGTCTAGGTATGTTGATAACTCTGAAGGCGGTATTAATTCCCAGATAACTGTTTTTGAAGTTCTTTTGCTGACTGTGTTAATGTTGTTAAAATCATTTTAAAGAGAGTTTCGTTGGTTTTATCTTTTTGTTATTTTTCTTTGAATTGAAATTTTTCGAGGTATAGGAAAGAAATACTTTTCTAACCATTATTAAGATTCTATCAAATCTTTAAAGGCAAGTGAGCCCTTCAGATTTTTTTTGTTACAATAGCAAAGGCCAAAACTTAATGTTCTTCCAACGAAATTTAAACATAACGTAGATGAGGTCGCACTGTGAAACGAATTATATTCAATATTTTTGTTACCAAAATTCAACTTTAAACGAATTTTAATGAATTTTGGCAAATTTTTAAACAAAAAACCTCTTATATTTACCACCATGTGATAGAACTAGAATGTCAAGACGTTTCAAGTCAACAGCCGTTTCACATGCAGGAATTAGATGAATGCAATAACATAACTTTAAAGAAGACAAGCTGCGATTACGACCAGGTTCAGGGCCAAATTTATATTATACAAAAAGAATATTGTTACTTTGCTGTTTACACATTTGTTTACTTCTTTGTTACATAAATTGAAATTGACAGAGAGTACTGAATCCAGAGGTAGTTATAGTCCTGCCTAACATGAAATACGTTAACAAAGGGAGAAAATCGTCACATTTTACAGAAAACAATACAGAACACCTTTAAAGAATTTAAAAAGGAAAATCTAGATGAAAAAAAAAAATCAAAATTTGCCACCTTGAGATCCAAAAATCTAGTCTTGCAACAGGCTACCTACGGATCCCTCAAAGAGCGGCACTCTATTTAAATGAGGTATCGGAATACACATCCTCATTCTCAAAGGACATTGAGACTAACTTATACATTACACACAGCCAAACGTGCGCGCCATTTGACAAGGGTTTGGCTGCAAGTCGGAGGAAGAACAATTGTGATCATATTTCTATACCTCGGTCATCTTTCAGGACGGAAGAAATAAACAAACGGACTTACCAGGCTCATTTAGCTGTGACGGAAATCATAAAAGTTGGCAAAAAAACCGAAAGACGTAGATAAAGATGACAAATATTCCCTTAAGTTATAATGTATCATCTTTAAATCAATTCTGATTGCTTTTCGGTTGTCTAACGTTCAGTGGCATATAGTTCATGTATTTAAAAAACGGAACCTGATCATCAAAAATATACATCAATGTCCTGTAATAGTGGCTTTCTTGAATTGGGGATTTGGACTGTTTTATTAATTGTTAGTTGCTTAACGTCCAGTGTCAAATCTTTCTTGAATGTTCAGAACGAAAACAAATTACCAATAAATACAAAAGGAAGGTCCTGTTGTCAAGGTCGTCAGGGATATAGGTCAAGGAAATTTTTAAGACTGACACGGTTTAATAAGGGTATATTGGATAGCGACAAACATTTTTACGGACCCCTCACAAAGTTGTTACAAGGATTCTCAAGGCTGATTGAGCGTAGCACACACTGAACACGAGGTATCGAAATTAACGTCCCCGATGCGACGGTAGTGGCTGCGAGTCAGGTGTACATCCCACAGCGCCATACAGACGCCCCACTCAAGACAGGTTTTACTTCCAGTCGTAAGAAGACCAAATTGACCATACTGCGATTCCTCTGTCACCTTTGGGGTCCCGATTAATGATTATATCGCTTGACGGATTGACTACAGAAATAATGATATTTAGTTAAAATATCGTACACATGCCCTAGACCACAGCATTTCGCCCTAGTTCAGCAAATGACCCTCTCAAAGAATGATTGCAAAATTTAGCACTAACAAGGGTGAAACATTTAGTACTAGCATTTTTCAAGTGAAGACACAATCATACAACTTGTCGTAGTACCAACGACAAAATTATTTTAAAATTATTTTGTGTTACGTATACATTAAACCCACTGTTTGAACCTGTCAGTTATAAAGGGATACAGGGGGAGGGGTTACGTTTTTCTGACCGAGTAAGGTAAAAACAATATTCGACTCATTTTTCATCAAGAAAAATACAAGGAACAACAAAATTATTTCTCTTTGTCTTTTTAATATTCTTTAAAACCTGGTATGGGAAGGGATATTTGAATATGATAATAGAGGAGTATAATCTACTATACAAATACTTGATATTGTTTTCTGACTTGCAGGACATATTTCCACGAAAATATAAAAGTTAAAACAGATTTTTGA
Source organism: Mytilus coruscus (assembly GCA_017311375.1). Lineage (NCBI taxonomy): Eukaryota > Metazoa > Mollusca > Bivalvia > Mytilida > Mytilidae > Mytilus > Mytilus coruscus. The sequence goes on from CM029607.1 coordinate 309,294, forward strand.
ATAAATTAGTGTATAATTGTCAAATATATTTCTGAAGTGGTCAATATTTTTGAATTTCAAATGGTTTGACTAACCCAGTTGCGACAGAGACTCCTAATTTTTGTTAATTCAAGAGCTTACTTATTAATTTATGTTGAAATCTGTATATGCCCCTTCCACATTCATATTCTTTCTTCGCTGAAACTGTATTCCCTTTAAAAACATGCTTTCTGCAGATCCCCATTTTCCCAATCAGACTGTCTCTTGTCAATGGTGATGAGATCCATGTTTCCCATTAATCCTCATACCACCCTTTCCTTGTCTCAATATTGTAGTTTTTTTTCGTTCAAAATCTTAATTTACACCATCGACAGACCTTTTAACATGTACAAATGCATGTATGATGATTGAAGAACCCACCAACCAAACACTCTTTTGTTGGCCTGAAAGTCTTTAAGTGACAATCAATAAAAAAATGGTGACTCCTGTTTAAATTTGACATGCGTGAAAAAGAAGATTACATAAATATGACCGTTGCACAATAACAGAAAGGCGGGAGGTAAACCTACCGAGCTACGCCTAAAACCATTACCTAAAATGGACCAGACAGGTTTATAATTTATAAAGACCAATTAAAGAACACTATGACACGTAATTAGAATGACAAACAACGTCAGTACCTAGAATCTATATATCAAGACCATCATGCATTAATTAGGGAACCTGTCTCGTGCACATCTAACTCATATTCTTTTATCACTGTAAATCCTCAAGAGCTTGACCTTTTTTGATTAATAACGTTTTCTTCTCCAATTCCCCTACAGTTGTTTCCATAGATTCTTCCCATTCTGTCTCATTTTTGCTACCAGTAGTTTGCTTAAAAACCAAAGGAACAAAATGGTACGCTGTGAATATTGAACCTCTTCTGGAATCTAAATCTACAATTTCGTTAATGCAGGTTTGGTAAGTCATGTTGTTTGGATCTATTTTCCAATGTAGAAGTGGTCGAAACCGTATACAGGCACCTGAATAAACAGAATAAACGACACGTTGAAACAATTGCAAGGGTCATAATGTTGAACATCCCTGCCAAATTTCCAGGATGACATGTTCGTAGTGCCTCATACATTATGTTAATAATCGTCGTAAATATTTAATGTTTGATCTTGTAGTAAACGTCCAGATTCCCTTCGACTGTTTTGGATGCCTTGCAACTTCTTTAAGCGGTGTAAGGTTGACATATAGTTCTCTACTTTGGTATAACTATATTGCTAATAGAAGGCATATTCTTCATCTCCGGGTAAAAAGGTTTGAAAATAAAATGACAATTTCCATTACCAATAGTTTTGATAGCAAAGCAATTAGTCATGACTGGGTCCAGATCATTTAGTAGCAATGCTAGTGATAATCTGTCTATTTTAAAATGGTTTAGATGGTGATTTCTATAAAACCAAGTAAGCTTGATTTCTTTAATGTTTTCCTCTCTTATTTTCTGGATCTCTGTATAATTAGTTGATTGATTAATTGTTGGTTGCTTAAAGTCCAGTGGCAAATATTCAGGACGAGAACAAGTTAACAATAAATACAATAGGTAGGTTCTGTAATAGGGGCTTCCGGGATTAAGGTCGGAGAAATTTAGACTGCCACGGGAAATGAGGGTATATTGGATAGGGACAGAAATTTAGCCTTGCAACAGGTCACCTACGGACCCCTCATAGAGTTGTTGCAAGGGTTCTTTACGTGCAAAGAGTGTGGCACTCTCTTTACACGAAGCATCGGATTTAACGTCCCCATTCTGACCGGACGTGGCTGCAAATTTGTACATCCCGCACAGCCAAACGGACGCCCCACTTTAGCAAGGGTTTTACTGCCGGTCGGAGGAAGACCAATGGTGACCATATTTCTATTCCCCAGTCATCCTTGGGGGTTGTATAATTAGTATCCTCAATTACTAATCTTTACTTCACTAAGTCGTTCATTGCTCTTAAAGCTTGTTATACCTGCAAAGAAATTAATTCTTTCTTTAATATTTATATAGTTTATCTTTAAAGGCTATAAAGACATTTATCTTTTCGTTTTATAGACAGATGATAAACAACCAAGACGCTCAATTATATTATTTATTTAGATCAAGGAAACGGAAACTTTTGAGGTACCTGGGGTGTTCGAATGTTTGATAATAAACCTTTCTTAAACTTGTGGATTTGTTTTTTTCACAAATTTTTTTTTTTTTTTTTTTAAATTTAGTAAAATGCTCCGCAGGGCGCAGCTTGATACGACCGCAGAGGTCGAACCCTGAATAGTTGGGGCAAGTATGGACACAACATTCAAGCTTGATACTGCTCTGAATTTGGATTGTGATTAAATATTTGACACAGCATAGGTTTCTGACACAGAATGAATGTGGTCTAAGAACTTAAAAATTTTAAATTGGACATTCACCTATTATGGTCCAATATCCAAAATCTAAATACATGGTTAGATTCAGCATATCAAAGAACCCCAAGAGCTCAATTTTGATGAAATCAAACAAAGTTTAATTTTGGACCCTTTTGACCTCAATGTGGACAAAGTTGATAACGGGGCCCAAAATCAAAAATCTAAATACATGGTTAGATTCAGCATATCAAAGAACCCCATATATTCATTTTTGTTGAAATCAAACAAAGTTTAATTTTGGACCCCAATTTGGACCAACTTGAAAACTGGGCCCATAATCAAAAATCTAAATACATGTTTAGATTCAGCATATCAAAGAACCCTAAGAATTCAATTTTGTTAAAATCAAACTAAGTTCAATTTTGGACCCTTTGGACCTTAATGTAGACCAATTTGAAAACGGGACCAAAATTAAGAATCTAAATACACGGATAGATTCGGAATATCAAAGAACCCCAATAATTCAATTTTGATGAAATCAAACAAAGTTTAATTTTGGACCCTTTTGACCTCAATGTGGACAAAGTTGATAACGGGGCCCAAAAATCAAAAATCTAAATACATGGTTAGATTCAGCATAACAAAGAACCCCATATATTCAATTTTGTTGAAATCAAACAAAGTTTAATTTTGGACCCCGATTTGGACCAACTTGAAAACTGGGCCCATAATCAAAAATCTAAATACATGTTTAGATTCAGCATATCAAAGAACCCTAAGAATTCAATTTTTGTTAAAATCAAACTAAGTTTAATTTTGGACCCTTTGGACCTTAATGTAGACCAATTTGAAAACGGGACCAAAAATTAAGAATCTAAATACACGGTTAGATTCGGCATATCAAAGAACCCCAATAATTCAATTTTTGATGAAATCAAACAAAGTTTAATTTTGGACCCTTTGGACCTCAATGTGGACCAATTTTAAAACGGGCCCAAAATCCAAAAACTAAATACACGGTTAGATTCAGCATATTAAAGAACCCCAAGAGTTCAAGAATAAAACCCCATTGAAATTGGTCAAGAAATAAGCAATTTACACAAAGTATCTTCTTTTGCACAATACTGTGCAATTGAATATTTCTTGCAATTGCGCAATACTGTGCAATTGAATATTTCTTGCTATTGCGCAATACTGTACAATTGACAATTTCTTGCTATTGCGCAATATTGTGCTATTGGATATTTCTTGCTATTGCGCAATACTGTGCAATTGAAGATTTCTTGCTATTGCGCAATACTGTGCAATTGAAAATTTCTTGCTATTGCACAATACTTATAATATATCTCCTGCCATATCATTATTATTTGCTTTTAAATATAAATCAGAAATAACCAACTTAAAATGGAAAATTTTAAAGAAAAAAAGGAAAAAGGAAAAAAAAAAATCCCCCAAATTTTTGAACCCCTTATGATTCATCACCCGCAAACTCAATCCCAGCCTTCCTTTGAGGTATGGTACCTTGCAGTACAATTTCAGAGATCCATACACTTGAACACAAGTTATTGTCTGGAAACTAGAAAATGCTTATTTTGGCCCCTTTTGGCCCCTAATTCCTAAACGTTTCAGGCAATTACCCCAAACTCAATTCCAGCTTTCCTTTGTGATATGGAACCTTGTAGTACAATTTCAGAAAGATCCATACACTTACACACAAGTTATTGTCATGAAACTAGAAAATGCTTGTTTTTGCCCCTTTTGGCCCCTAATTCCTAAAATTTTGAGGCAATTACCCCAAAAATCAATCCCAGCATTTCCTTTGTGATATGGAACCTTGTGGTACAAAGTCAGAGAGATCCATACACTTACACACAAGTTATGTCTGGAAGTTACAAAAATGCTTATTTTTGGCCCCTAATTCCTTAACTGTTGGTACCATAACCCCCAAAATCAATCCCAACCTTCCTTTTGTGATATTGAACCGTATGGTAAAATTTCATAGAGATCCATTCACTTAAACTAAAGTTAGAGTGCGAAAACCGATGCGTCTTCGGACGACGACGACGACGCCGGACGACGACGACGACGACGCCAACGTCATATCAATATACGACCGCAAAATTTTTTTGCGGTCGTATAAAAACGTGGTACAGTTATGTTATGATATTGTAACTATCATATTTATTCAGTTGGCCTAATTTGTTTTGTGTGGCCTATTATATACATTGTGTACAAAATAATATACATTGTGTTACAACTATGCAGTTTAGAATTCACCGGAACAATCATTGATACTCATGGAATGATTAGAACTTTCTATTTCACTTACATAACGTTTCCAGAATGATCATAACAAAAGATGCGTAATTTGTATTTATAGCGTTGTCTAGAAGTTTCCGTTTGAGTATATATATAAGAATGCAGGCGTAGATAGACTTAGACATCGATAGACATCAACATTCTCAGCAGTTGGATTGACACTTTTATTTACAAACTACATCATACTAGATTGTGACCAATTGGTTATAATATTCTGTGGATTCCGAGAAGATTTCCGGATAAAGAAAAGATAAAAGATTGGACATATATTTTGACAGTTAAGTTGACGTTTCTTTTTATGTAATACTTCTTTTAAAGTTGTGTATAATAAATCTTGTTAAATTTATTATTGATTTGTGTCTTTTGTTGGCTACAATTAAAAGGGGATTTTCTGACGTAACAGAAATTTGAGGCTCGTTTCCGGGATAACGTAAATATTTCATTAAAAATTTTCAATATTTTTATTAGAACTAGCCAACAAAATTCTACAAAATGGCATTTGAAGCCGATAAATTTTTGAAAACGCCAAACCTGGAGGGGTTTGATAATTTGAAGAAAGAGGAATTAGTGTTGCTTGCTAAACATCTGAAATTAGACTTTAGAGTTTCTATGAGAAAACAAATTATAAAAAATTTGGAAATAGACAAATAGTTGACGCAGAAATTTTAGGTGAAGAGGCTCTTGAACTTAAGGTGAAAAATGTTGACACTATCAAATTAAAAGAGCTTGAATTAGAACATGAACTCAAAATAAAACAATTGGAAAAAGAAGAAAGACAGGCGAACTTCAAATGAAGGAACGGTTAGAGATGGAGAAGATGAAAGAGAAAGAAAAAGAAGATGACTTTAAATTAAAACAGGCAGAGCTTGAAATTAGGGAACGGCTAGAGATGGAGAAAATAAAAATTGAAATGGTTAAAGTAGAAAGCAACACTAAATTCCAATCAAAATCAGAACATTTTAATTTTGATGCAGCAAAAAATATACGTTTGGTTCCCAAATTCTGTGAAAAAACAGTTGATAAATTTTTTCCACAGTTTGAGAAAATTGCTCAAAATTTGAAATGGCCGAAGCCTTTTTGGACCACAATGCTGCAAAGTGTTTTTGAGGGCAAGGCCGCTGAAATTTACTCAGCACTTTCATCAGAAAATAGTTCTAATTATGACACGGTTGAAAGGAAGTTTTGAAAGCTTATGAGCTAGTGCAAGAAGCATATAGACAGAAATTTAGGTCTTATAAAAAGTTTGATTCACAAACCTATGTTGAATTTGCTAGGGAAAAAGAAGATCTATTTGATAAATGGCTTGCGTCAAAGAAAATGGATAAAAATTTTGATAATTTAAGACAATTGATGTTATTGGAAGAGTTCAAGCAGTGTGTTCATTTAGATGACAAAACTGTTGAGACATTGCAAGATGCAGCTGTTGTTTCCGATAATTATACCCTTTCACATAAAAGAAGTTTCAAAGGTCAAAATTTTAATATTTCGAGTGGAAATTACAAGAATCAAAGCACTGAGCGTACTGATGGTAAGCCTGTTGCACAGAATAAGAGTCAGTCTAGTTATAATATGTCTAGTCCAAAATTTGATACTTTTAAAAAGAAGTCACTGACTTGTGCTTATTGTAAGAAGAATGGTCACCTGATGGCTGATTGTTTTAGACTCCAGAAAAAGAATGAAAGAGATAATAAGCCCAAGACAAGTGCTTGTACGACACCCCGTGTTACCAATACGTTGGAATGTCCTGCGAGTCAGACTTTTAAGTCCAGTTTTTGTGATTACATGGAGGATTATAAACCCTTTATGTCTGATGGGTTTGTTTCTATTGTTGATAATACTACTCCTCAGCCTTTTAAGATTTTACGGGACACTGGAGCTTCTCAGTCTTTATTATTAGAAGGTGTGTTGCCTTTGTCCGAGGAGACTTCTGTTGGCGCCTCCGTTTTGTTACAAGGTGTGGAGTTAGGTTGTATAGATGTTCCCCTCCATCGTATTTATCTGAAGTAAGATTTGAACTGGACCAGTTGTTGTGGGTGTTCGTCCTAATCTCCCTGTTGAGGGTGTTTCATTATTGCTAGGAAATGATCTAGCTAGGAACAAAGTGGTTGCTGAACTAATTTTTACCAGTGAACCGGTGGTGGATGTTAAATCACCTGAAGATGATGTTGAACTGTATCCAGCTTGTGTTGTTACTAGGGCGATGGCTAGTAAACAACAAAATGAGGATTTGCAAGAAGACCAGTTTGATTACATGGACCTTTCTGACACCTTTCTAGCCGTCATTGAAGGTCGCGATAGCTCAGAGAAGGCCGTAATAAGACCACCTAGTATTAGCAAGAATGTAATTATGCCATGGCCAGACGTAAACAGCCATTCATTAGACCGATGGAAATTTGCCGAAGAACAAAGTAAAGACCCTGAAGTTCTTCTGCTCCGCAAGAGGGCTCAACCACAGGAGGAAGCAGACAAAGTGGCCGAATTTTATTACCATCAAGACGGCATTTTAAAGAGAAAGTGGAGGCCCCCTGATGCTACCCCAGAGGAGGAATGGAGAGTGGTATACCAAGTGGTGGTGCCTAAAGTCTATAGGCAAGACATTATTGGTCTTGCCCATGACACCCCTTGGCATTAGGAAGACTTGCCTTAAGATCTTACAGCATTTCTACTGGCCAAGACTAAGAAGCGATGTCGCAGAATACTTCAAATCATGCCATATATGCCAAGTTGTTGGTAAGCCTAACCAAAAAATACCACCAGCACCACTTCTGCCTATTCTAGCCTTTGAAGAACCTTTCAGCCGATTACTAATTGATTGCGTTGGACCTTTACCGAAGACCGGAAATGCGTATTTATTGACAATCATGTGTACCTCCACTCGCTTTCCAGAGGCTATTCCGTTAAGGAATATCAAGACACCTACTATTGTCAAAGCTCTGATCAAATTTTTCACGCTAGTAGGACTTCCAAAGTCTATACAGTCCGACCAGGGTTCAAATTTCATGTCAGGTTTATTTCAGCAAGTCGTGTACCAGTTAGGGATTGCTCAGTTTAGGTCAAGTGCTTATCATCCAGAATCTCAAGGTGCCTTAGAACGTTTTCATCAAACACTGAAGAACATGATCAGAACTTTTTGTCTTCAATTTGACAGGGACTGGGATGATGGTGTTCACTTTTTACTTTTTGCGGTCAGAGAGGCTGTTCAAGAATCCCTTGGTTTTAGTCCCTTTGAGTTGGTATTTGGTCATACTGTAAGGGGACCTTTAAAGTTGATTAAGAAAAAATGGCTTACTGAACACACTGACTTGAATCTTCTAGACTATGTATCTAGATTTAAAGAAAAATTGTATACTGCTTGTCAAATTGCTCAGAACAATTTAAAAACTGTTCAGAACAAGATGAAAATATGGTATGACAAAGATGCCAGGGACAGATTTTTTGAGCCTGGTGATAAGGTACTTGTATTTTTGCCAGTCCCTGGACATTCATTACAAGCTAAATATTGTGGTCCTTATACCATAGAGAGTAAAATCAATGATTTGAATTATATTGTAAAAACACCAGGTCGGCGTAAATAAAATAGGGTGTGTCACATTAATATGTTAAAACCATATTTTGAGCGTACTAATGAAGGTGAGAGTAAACCAGTTGCCACTTTAGCCATGGTTGAATTGGAGAATAATCTTGACAAACCAGATATAATTGAACCACCTTTTAGTTCTAAAACTATGGAAGAGACAGTTAGATTGAAAAATTCAGAAATTTTGTCAAATTTAGACTCAAAACTTGCCTTTCTGACTTTTGATCGAAGAGAAAAATTAAAAACTTTGGTATTTTCTTTTAAAAATCTTTTTCCAGATGTGCCAAACAAAACCACTGCTGTTTGTCATGATGTCGATGTAGGTGATGCTTCTCCAATTAAGCAACATCCTTACCGGCTCAATCCACTCAAACTTGAATTTATGAGACAAGAAATTAAATATATGCTTGACAATGATATTATTGAGCCGAGTAACAGTGAATGGAGTTCTCCTTGTCTGCTTGTGCCCAAACCAGATAAAACCTTTCGTTTCGTAACTGATTTTAGAAAAGTAAATTCTGTTTCAAAATCTATCCGATTCCAAGGATAGACGATTGCATTGATATTGGGCAAGCAACATTTGTGAGCAAATTTGATTTATTGAAAGGTTACTGGCAAGTCCTATTGACACAGAGAGCTCGAGAAATATCAGCTTTTGTCACACCAGATGGCTTATTTCAATATACTGTAATGCCGTTTGGCATGAAAAGTGCTCCAGCTACATTTCAAAGAATGATCAATAATGTTATAAAAGATTTAGACTGTTGTTATGCTTATATTGATGATCTTATTGTATGTAGTGATAGCTGGGAAGAGCATTTAACACATTTATATGATACTTTTGATAGATTGTCACAATCAAATTTGACTGTTAATGTTGGTAAAAGTGAATTTTGCCAGGCCACTGTTGATTATTTAGGGCATACAGTTGGCCAAGGTCAAGTGAAACCTATTATGGCTAAAGTGGATGCAATTACCAAATTTCCTCCTCCTTCAAATAAAAAACAACTTATGAGATATTTAGGCATGATTGGATTTTACAGGAAATTCTGATCAAAGTTTGCTACTGTTGTTCGACCATTGACTCATCTTTTACGGAAAGATTCTAAATTCATCTGGAGTGAAAATTGTCAAAACGCTTTTGAAAATAGCAAATCACTTTTATTTATTAGTCCAGTTCTGATCACTCCAGACTTTGAAAAACAATTTAAACTTGCCGCTGATGCAAGCGATGTAGGAGCTGGAGCTGTTTTATATCAAGAGACAGATGATAATGTTGAGAAACCTATATCATACTTTTCTAAGAAATTAGATAAACATCAGAAAAATTATTCGACTATTGAAAAAGAGTGTTTTGCACTGTTGTCTGCACTTCAACATTTTGATGTATATTTAAATCCCACTGTGCATCCTATTCTTGTTTATACTGATCATAATCCTCTCACCTTCATACATAAAATGAGAAACAAGAACCAGAGATTGACTAGGTGGCGTTTATTGTTACAGGAATATGATGTTATTGTAAAACATATTAAAGGTAAAGATAATGTAATAGCAGATGCTTTATCTAGAACTTATTAAAACACTGTGTATATACTATGTACTTTTGTACATATTATTCATGAAAAGTTTTTGTTACACTCAAACTTTTTTTAAGGGGGGAGGTGTTATGATATTGTAACTATCATATTTATTCAGTTGGCCTAATTTGTTTTGTGTGGCCTATTATCTACATTGTGTACAAAATAATATACATTGTGTTACAACTATGTAGTTTAGAATTCACTGGAACAATCATTGATGCTCATGGAATGATTAGAACTTTCTATTTCACTTACATGATGTTTCCAGAATGATCATAACAAAAGATGCGTAATTTATATTTCTAGCGTTGTCTAGAAGTTTCCGTTTGAGTATATATAAGAATGCAGGCGTAGATAGACTTAGACATCGATAGACATCAACATTCTCAGCAGTTGGATTGACACTTTTATTTACAAACTACATCATACTAGATTGTGACCAATTGGATATAATATTCTGTGGATTCCGAGAAGATTTCCGGATAAAGAAAAGATAAAAGATTGGACATATATTTTGACAGTTAAGTTGACATTTCTTTTTATGTAATACTTCTTGTAAACTTGTGTATAATAAATCTTGTTAAATTTATTATTGATTTGTGTCTTTTGCTGGCTACAATTAAAAGGGGATTGTCTGGCGTAACAGTTAACAATATGGATGTTGATTAGCATACTGGAGATTCCTTATTTTCAGTTTAGAAGTTTCCTAATTTGTAATAAAAGAATGTCAGAAATGAAAGAAAAATATTTATTTGAAATGACAACAAATTTCAAAATTGATAAGGATGTTCAGACAAAGTTTATGAAATTTATCTGTATTTTTCATAAACATTTGATATATTTTAACTAAAAGGGTTGCAGGATTATTACAATTTCAATTAGTAAAACATCTCATCATTTAGTTGCAAATTCAGAATGAGCTGGTTTATGTGTCAATATAAAAATTATGCAACTTTTCGACAAAAAGAGTAAAAATAGCAAATTATGTCACTTACTATTTTGTTTAAATATTTATAAAATATAAGTTTCACAAAAATAGTTGGGTACCACCACAGGCATGTTTATTCTTAATACCCGTCACGTTTATTTCGGACACAGGTTTATTGGTAAGACAAAAAAAGACATATCTTAAGTGCCAAATTGTCACAAATGCTTCTTTTAATTATATCTCGCAATAAGCTAATAGCACTTCAATGTTTTTGATCTTGACAGTCATTCATCTTGAGAAAGAAGAATGCACCACAAGCACCGAGATCTTGACAGTCACACATCTTTAGAAACAAGAATGCACCACAAGCACCGTGATCTTGACAGTCACTCATCTCGAGAGAAAAAAATATGTCAACACATTTTGTATATCCATCCCCATACTAAATATCTGAGTTTTTCAGATTTGTATATTCTCATCCACAATAAGTCACATAAATTGTTGCTTCCATTGGCATGGTTTGGTTGCTTGAAGTATTATAGTAATGAATCCGTACACAATTCCAAATGTTTAGAAGTTTTACAGATAGAAGACAACGGCCATAGGATAGTTCACACTGGTCTTGGCTATGTCAATCAAATAGTAAACCTTTCGCCAATAGCACAAATTTACCATAAAGCAAAAATAATGACAATTTACATTATTCATTTAGGATCATACGAATGAGATTTTAAATAGTGGTCATATTTGTAAACAATCCGTTTCTCAATAATCCACTTCAAGTCAAATGTTGGCTATGTACAAAAAGTCTTGGAGATATGAATTATGACATGATATAAAGTACACAAAACTTGATCCTAAAGGGTGGGAAGAACACACTATTTTCTTCAAAACACGGATCTCTCTGATTTTCCCCGACAACACAACTAGGGATAACACGTCTGTTGCCTGCCCCAAGTTGACCATGTATCCTGAGGACATACTGCCTAAAGGCAGCATGGCTGTTTCCTCTGTTGTAATTATTATGTGGATCAACCAGCATGTCCTCCCTCATTTGCCTGTCAACCTCAAGAACCAGTTCATCTAGAACAACTGTTAAAATCCTTCAACAGGAATGACATTGGTCAGTAGTAAGTGTTATAATTTTCACTTCTGTTTTCGTACTATAAACAACAAAATTTTTTATTTTGTAAAAAAATATTTCCGTTCCTCCATGTATACCTGACATCAAAATAATATTTATTTACCTGTGTACGTTATTTTATTGTATTTGACGGCCATGGTAGTCTTTCTGCTATTATTTTACATCAACACCCCATTTTTAATTAATTTTGCATTTCCATGTGTCATAAATCGAATTTATTCGTTCAGTGTATTGTTGTGAATTTGGTCCGAGTATTTTATTATGTGAATACAACACTATTTCCGCAGCCAACAATATAGATGGCAATTGATAAAGCTTGCACAATATAAAGTTTGTCTGTTCAGTTTCTGGTTGTCAGCAAGGAGTGTAGATTTTCTGACATCCGATTTTGTACAAGACTAAACCGGGAACCTGCACTACACTCCCCCTGTTTTGTTTGAATGCCCCCTCATTGCGCCGTGGGTGAAAACATACCTTACCCTTACAACTAAGACCAAGGGCCAGCTTCTAAGTGAAACCAATTCGAGTTTGCATTTTAATTTGACACACTGAAACGATATTTGTATTGAAAAAGGATTGTTATACTGCAAATAAATATATGCCATGTTTAAGTTAAGATTTTTTTAAATGACGTTTAACACTTATAGTGGAGTATCCAATTAAGTTTATTTTTTTAAAAAGTTGGTCATTTGGTTATGTATTAATTTGTTTAAGTTTGTGAATTATTAAATAACATTTGCTTTACATGAGCTGCGTCTTATAGAAATTGACCTTATGCAAGTGCATGTATACATTAATGATTTACAGAAAATGGGTAATATTCGCCACAAAAAAAAAAAAACGGTAATATTCTATGAAAAACGGTATAATTTCCTATTCAAGGTATAATATTTCCTAACTGCGATAGTGAAATCAAAAAGTGGTAAAATTTACTGTTAGAAAAGGGGTAAAATTTCCTAACTGTGGTAGTGAAATCAAAAAGTGGTTACATTTAGCGTAAAAAAAGCGGTACGGGTTTACAAAAAAATGGATAATATTTGACAAAAAATAATATAATTTCAATCACAATTCAATATTAATATTAAATGCGCAAATGTTAAATTAGGATCACACAGACTAAAGATGCTATATGTACATACTCACAATGTGTATGACACTTGTTTCTGGCTGTACACTGTCTTCATCAACTGTTGTATTTGGTACCTGAAATGAAGGAGTAAGAAATGCAATGCGGGACTGACGTACGATTAAAATGACATTATTTCATTTCTATAAAGAATTTTGTGAATTCAAATATGTATGAATGCATGAATAGATGAATAATATACTTATAATATGATAGACACTTTTTTACTACTTGATAAGGATTATGACGTTCAAATATAGTTAATTTAGTATTATTATGTATAAGGAAGAAACGATGCACCCAAAAATCAAAGAACATTGGAAAATGGAAAATAATTGATTTTAAAAAACATTCTTGATGTAAATTGGTCATTTATATCATATTTTTTTTTTTCTCATTTTTGCATAATCATAATTGTTCGCATCTAACACACCATACCTCAATAATTTCTCGAGAGGGTTTCTGTTGTTATTTTATGCGTCACGTGGTCAGCTAGTGATTGTGCCATTTCTGGTTTCATGTCCGGGATAAACGCTGACACAGTTTTTCTGGGCAGTGATTTTTTTCTTAACAGCTTTTGGAATAAATTGTAAAGCCCTGCCATTTTTTCAAACCTGTGAGGTTTTCTTCTTGTCCGGGCCATATTATGAAGATTTGGCTAGGAGTCCCTATATTGGGGACTTGATTACACTTTTTAAGTAGTTCTGAACGTCATCAAAAACAGAACGACTCAGTCCTAAATAAACCGGTGAAATATGATTCATTAGATTTGTAAGAAAAACTTAGTTAAATAATTAAACCATATATTTTGTCTGTTCCTTCTTCTTGTACAATTTTTAAAAATGAGAGTAACTGAGGCTAAAAGAACATACTTAACTAAATCAAGAACTTTGTCTTCATAAAAGAAAAACAAAGTGTAAAAATCTGCCACTGGAAAAACTAACATATAAAATAAAAATTCCATTCGAAAAAAAATTTCAGTTATTACTTTCACAAAATAATCAAGCAACCTAAAAGTCAAAATGAAAGGGAAAACAAAACACACAGTAAGGAAGTCTAAAATGATCCATTACAAGTAAAAAACTGAAAACTAAATATTAAATAATAAATCATAAATAATAAATATAAATATTTTTTTCTGTGTAAATCTTCATTCTGAAACAAACAAAAAAGTTCCAAAAAACCGGAGAAAATAAGACAGACAGGCAGACGGTCTTTATCAAACTAGGAACGTACTATTTTACTTGAGGAATTATGGGCTAATATACAGCAATAAGAAAATACGAACACACAGACGGTTTTTAAATGATCATATGGGACAAATAATAAATGTCGGAAAGATCTTTATCGGGCCTTAACAGGCACTAACACAACTGTATTTTAAGAACAATTATATAACAATTCGATAGATACATCCATTGTTTTAGATCCTGGCTAAACTAAATGCTTGTAATGTAAAAACCAATAAAACAAGGGCTTAACTTAATATTAGCTATGCAGATGACTTGGGCTCGTTTATACCTAAACGTTGAAAGTTTCATTGATTTTCCAAAGAATACACAAATTTTCATATATCAATTGCAAAATGGAAAATATTCTAACATCCTACCAAGTTTCAAGGTGATTGGCTTGTGCATCTCTGAGATCTCGTTCGGACATGTTCATGCATAAAGGCAACGGAGGACAAAAATAATAAGAAATGAAACAAAAACAGTAAGTCCACGCTACTTTGTGTTCTGGGACTTATGAACAGAAAATAACCCGTTTAGCAAGAATAGATATAAACGAAAAGATTTCAATATATTTATTAATTATTAATTCAGGTTCCTGACGAAAAAAGACGGTTTTTGGATGTCTTTTAGCACAGATAAAAAAAAAATTAAATGGTAACCAGCATCATTTACTATTTTATGCAGGAAATCTGGAACTTCATGATGGTACCTTCTGCATGAGCTGGATTATGGCATGTATTTTCTATTTCTACTATATTTTTTGGGAGCGTAATGCCTGCCTCATATTATATTAATAAATATAATGGAATATTGATTCTGAACTATCTTTATATATTTAATAATTGAAATAAAATACAAAATATGTATACATAACTGGTACTTTGTCTTCATTCTCCTGGTGGGCATCGAGTATGTCTTCCACAATCTTAGTTGTATCGACAACCTGTTCTCCTGTTGTTACAAGATCGGATGTTTCATCTATATCAAACTGCGAACTAAAATTTATGTACTCAATTATTGTATTGTTTTCATTATTTGTAATTTCTTCAGCTGCAGTCTTCACATATATCTTTGTTTTTATTCCCGATGCACTTCCATTTTTTTTCACTTTTCTTTCTTTTTTCATCATCATTGGCGTTGGTTTTCTTCTGCTTTTTTCTGTGCATATTTTATTCTCATTCTCTGTTTTGCTGCCAAAAAAGTAAAATAACAAAAATACCGACCTCCGAGGAAAATTATAAAAGGAAAGTTCCTAAGCAAATGGCAAAATCAAAAGCTCAAAAACGTAAAACGAATGGATAACAACTGTCATATTCCTCATGTAGAAAATGGTGTATTAAACCTGGTTTTACAGCTAGTTAAACCTCTCACTTGTATGACAGTCGCATTAAATTTCATTATATGTCAACGATGTATGAACAACACATACAGATATAATAGATATAAAGATGTCAAAAAAATGAGTACAGCAGTCAACTATGTGTTATAATCCCAATCACTACAGTCACACAATGAATACGTAATTTCGAGCAGTAAATAGTGTTTCTCTATGCCATTAGAGAATGTGAATTCTTCATCTGTAAAAACACCTGGCAAATATGTAACCTGAAATAAGTCAGTCATTTTACATCACTACAATGTGTTAAAAATGTATCTGAGCTAGATGCGGTTACTGGAGAGGTTGCATCTGAGCTGGTCGAAGTAACTAAATGATGTTGTATCTGAGCTGGAGTGTTTTGCTTGTTTTGAGGTGGTGTGCGTGGATGTTGATATGTCAAAATAAGTGAATAGATGAAATCTATTAATATAAAACAGTAACACATAGGTATTCGTAGTTTTTTTCATGTAAATCTCATCTTCGGAGTCATACAGATGTTTCTGAATTTTTCTCCTTCTACAATAATTTCAAATAAAACATTCACATGTTGCCAACGTAAAATCTCTCAACCTGCTGGATCTGCGACATATAATTAGACAAATTGTTTTCAAAGATGTTAAGAAAAAACTGAAAGATAATAAAAGAGACTATTAAAATACCTGTGCCTTTTTTACTAGTCGTGGTTAATATATTCAGAAATTCTTTTCTTGTTTATTTAATATTCTTGACCAATTTATTTATTTATTTGAATTGACTTTCAAATTGTCTCAGGTTTGAACTTTGTTTTAACGACCTATAATTTGGTGGTCTCTTGGTCATGGACATTGACAATCATGCACCATCATCTTATTTCTTGTTTTATATATAATGAGTTTAGTTTGACATAAAAAAAAAAGAAAACTACTTCTACAACAGGGACACAATTAGTTAAGCCTTTTTAGCTCACCTTTTAGTGGAAATGTGAGCTTTTGCCATAACTAAACGTCCGTCGTCGTCGTCATCCGTCTGTAGTAAACTATTGAAAACATCTTCATCTCTGAAACTACTGATCCAATTCCAACCAAACTGAAACTGAATGATCCTTAGGGTATCTATTCCTTAGAATAAAAATTGTGTTTTATTTTCTGTTTCGTCATAAAACATGGCCGCCATGGCTAAAAACAGAATGCAGTTTTTGGCTTATATCTCAAAATCTAAAGCATTTAGAGGAAATCTGACAAAGGGTATAAATGTTCATTAGGTCAAGTTCTATCAGCCCTGAAATTTTTAGATGAATCTAACAACCCATTATTGGCTTGCGGCCACAAAATTGGCAATTTAAAGGAAATTTTGCAGTTTTTGGTTATTATCTTGAATTTTATTATAGATACTGTAAACACCAAAACATGTTCAGCAAAATCAGATCTACAAAGTAGTTTTTATGACCAAAATTGTCAATTGACCCCTTAAGGAATTATTGACCTTTTAGGACAATTTAACACAATTTGTTTATCATGTTTTCTTACTTTGAAAAAAATCTTCTCCTCTGAAACTACTGAACAAAATTAAACCAAACTTAATCTGAATGATTCCTAGGGTATATAGACTGAAGTTAGTGTTTTATTTTCTGTTTCCTCAGAAAACTTGGCTGCCATATCTTATGTTAGGAACTGGTGGGAGTTGTTTGAAGTCTCCTGAAGCTTTAAACTGAAACAGACCAATTTTATTTTAAACAGATGGACACAAGTGACAAGACATTTACAAATGAATACATTATATGTAGCTTGATTAGAAACTATTGGAACTGTACTTATTCTAATGAAACAAGCTTCCCTGTACATGATTTTTGATTTTCTCACTTGTATGACAGTCGCATAAAATGTCATTATATTGACAACGATGTGTGAATAAAACAAACAGACATAATCTCACAAAACATGTTTAACCCCGCCGCATTTTTGCGCCTGTCCCAAGTCAGGAGCCTCTAGCCTTTGTTAGTCTTTTTTTTTTTTTTAATTTTAGGTCATTTATATGTTTTGGAGTTTAGTGTGACGTCCATTTTCACTGAACTAGTACACATTTTATTTAGGGGCCATCTGAGGACCACCTCCGGGTGCGGGGTTTTCTCGCTGCGTTGAAGACCCATTGGTGGCCTTCGGCTGTTGTCTGCTCTTTGGTCGGGTTGTTGTCTCTTTGACATATTCCTCATTTCCATTCTCAATTTTATAATAGGTAAAAATGTCAAAAATAGGGGTACAGCAGTCAACATTGTGTTATTATCTTAATCACTATAAAAAAAAAGAAATATGTAAACAAACATTTACCATGGCACAAAAACACAATGACGGGATATATAAGTACAGAGCCACGTCATATGTAACTAAGAAACACAAAAAGTCATATAGACAAAGAGTATTAGCTGTGCTCGTCGAATCGACTGGACACGTACTTGCACTGGTATTTATGCCAGCCCTGTCTGAGAATACAACATTGGGTATGTCCCAGCAGAACTGGTAACTGGTATAATTGCTGAGGCAAACGTGGTGCAGGTACTGACGTTGTAGCGGGTACTCTCTGGTTAGCCTTTTCCTTGCTGAAGCTGCCGCCACTATTGGCAGATTTTTCCTCTTCCTGGCCGACCGCCTGAGCTGTGCAGACATGATGACTCCTAAAATATGACCTGAATTTAAGAACACACAATGTAAAGATTGAAATTTTATCTAATTTCTGAATACTCAAGAACTACAATATCAACAAGAACCAAGATTAGCTTTTGAATATACTTAAAGATATTCATAGTATGATTGATTTTTGCTTGATTTATGTCCAGTGGCAAATATCACACAGTATAATTATAATATGAAGCAAATTACTGATGCAAGGTTTGATTGTTAATAATCAGTACAGCTAGTCTATCTAAAAAAAAAAAATTAAAATCACTAAAATACTAAACTCCGAGGAAAATTCAAAACGGAAATTCCCTAATCCAATGGCAAAATCAAAAGCTCAAATACATCAAACGAATGGACAACGACTGTCATATTCCTGACTTGGTACAGGCATTTTCTTATGTAGAAAATGGTGGATTAAACCTGTTTAAATTTACAATTCATATTATTAGCATGCCTATCGACAAATGTTAAAATATTCTCAATTGAATTAGAAAAAAAAAAATTAAATGAATACATTAAAAAAAAAAATATATTTACAATACGGCAATAAATAAATTAAATAGGCTGTGGCCGGTTTATTATTAAACAAAAAAATAGTAATAATAAAAATTAATAAGGTTGTGTGTATGGCATGCAACTCTGTACTCCATTATCAATGAACGAAACCTATATTTGATGATCCATCTTTAAAATTGCTTGTAATATATGTATGTAGACGACATTCGAATTCGTGCTTTCTCAGTAAATTTTCATGTCATAATTGCTTATGTTATTGCGTCACATTAAGTGCCGATTTACCTCATGTACACCGGTGAAACTCGTTCATAGAAAACGAAACAACAAAGATTAGTGTATTGTCAATGTGGAATCTTGTTCAACACACAGAAGTTACGCCAATAATACACATGCATGTAATGCTTAACTAATGTTAATTGTGGGCGTGTATCCGCGATGATTCTCCTTCCACCCGATAATGGCCACAATCAACGAACTGAATATTTCGCCATGGCTTCGGTCGGTGATAAAAAAAAAATATATAATATTTCTTTTTTACTACATCCATTTTGAAAAGAGCCTCAAATCTAGAATTAAATGTCGCCAATTAGCAACGAATAAACTTTGAAATAGAAAACAAAAATAATTTGATTTCAACCATGTGGTCGCCATGTGCTTCTGTAGTTCGTCACGTACACGTGTACATGTATCCTTTTGTTTTTAAATTAACGTCAATATTTGTCTTTTTGATTGCACGACGCCTCGCTTATGCATGTAAAGCTATAACATATTCTTTCAAAAAGGTAAAAAAATACAAAATACTCCCGGACATTTTTTTTTTAATAGTTTTTTTTTTCTGATAACAATAAGTTTAACATGTGCAGCCTCTCCTGTTCGATCCGAATTGAAAAAAAAAAGGATCGTGACGCCAAATTGTATGGTTCACCAACCACCAATGAAATTAGAGTTTTCACTAATAACCAAACCAACCTAATTTTACAGCGCACCGTGATAACAGAATTTAAGTACAGGACTTAAGTTCTATTATTTTACTTTTTAACAGGTTTTCAAACTAAAGATCAATCTAATTAAAATTAAATCTCCACACTCGCTCATTTTTTTATGCTTGGTCGCTGCGTGGGAGATCTAACAACATCCCATTCAAGTTCGCGTCAGAGGTCAAATTTTAATAAGGTCATCACCTTTTTTTGACCAATGAAAACCCTTTTCGCGATTTCTTTTCATCCACTCAGCGATCGTTTTATTACTGATGTTCGGTTAGACAAAGAAAATAGCGACGTCCAGTGAAATAAAAGAAGCGATTAGTACAATTCTACCTCAGTTCGGCGTTGAGGAACTAAAAGCAGAGCAAATGCAAATTTTGAAGTGTTTAATGGCTAGAGAAGACTGTTTGGCCGTTTGACCAACAGGTTTTGGCAAATCCTTGCCTTTTCAATTGAGTATTCCTGTACAACGTGAATTGCATGTTAACAATGACATTGGAAAAATAATAGTGTGTTGCCCGCTAGTTTCTATCATGAAAGATCAGGTTGAAAGGCTTCAGAAGATACCGAATCTTCAAGCAGCGTATATAGGTAATTATACTATTGCTTTTAATATCTAGAAAGTGAACCATAGACCTATGCGCTCCCATGCTCAACTTTGTGTACTAGTATTTTAAAATAACACTGCATCTGCGGGGGCATCATTTGTGTCTTCCAAACACAATAATATCTCAAAGAAAGTTCTTCATTGACTTTGTTATGATACAGTTACTCCAGAGTGGAGTGCTGGGGCATCAATTTGTCTAGTTTAAGTTTTAGTTCATGAGCTTTTAATTTAAGCCCAAACTACTTAAAAGAGTATTTCCATCTTTAAATGTTAATATCATTTCATAGGAAGGAAAGAAAGACCAAGGGAAATTCATACTCCCAGATCTACCAGAGGAAGTTTAAGATTAAATTTGTCTGAAACACAAACAGTAAGTAATATTTAATGAAATGCAGGTAATTTGTGACGGATAGTACTAAGCACTCTTAAGACTTTATTAAAAATCAAGACAACATCCAGGCAGAGCTTGCCCTTCTGTCTGGATCAACAGAGGATGACGAAATGGAAGACTTGCTTCCATCCTCGGTTAATTAATTCCCTTGAGGATTTATCCAATGGGGAATTAAACTAGAGGAGAAGCAGTCTAGAAAGAAATTGGTAAGAGTAATTTTTTGAAGGATTAATATACATGGAGATAAATTTTCTGCCATACTTCTATTGATATTTTAAATTTACTTTTTTTTATAGATACAGAAGATGATCAATCAAACATTATATGGAGAGGAGGATTTAGAAAGAGATGAAAGAAGCGATTATAGAATATCATCAATTGATAGTACTTCATGCCCAGAAATTGACAAAGTTAAAACTTATCTTTTACTACATTTAAATATTAACACTACGATTCTACAATGAACAACCCCTAAGGGATCTGCGACTTCCCAGTTTTTTGTTTAATAGAAATATGAGCTTTAAATTGAAAGTCATAGATTTATCAAATATTTAGTCTCAACAACAAGAAAATTAAAAGTCAATCATAAACTGCTAATGTCTAATCAGCATTAAAGGAATAAAACTGTCTTTTCATCAATTAATCGACACTTTTAATATAATCCTTTCTCCAAATATCCCAGTAAACTAAGTCCATCGATTTACCCAATCTTTCACACTAATATAAAATTTCAATCCTGGTATCTATGATGAGTATTTATTCACACAGCGTGAAGCTGAAAAACAAACTGACACAGCAGTATCGTTCAAATAAATGCATTCACTACAATCAAATATAACTAGTAATTGAAACAAGTCTACATCAAAGCTTCTAGAAAGTAAATGAACACAATCTTCCTCATTTTCAAGAGGTCTTATTAGTGAATTTATATATGTTTCATCAGACAATATACCTCTTTCTAGTTCATTTATACAGTTAATCAAGTTATTGTCACTTTGTGAATTTAATGTAACCTTATTTTATAAGGGAAACATGTTTTGAACCATGGTAACATGAAGCAATGTGTACCTGTATCAGGACTTTATTTGTCTCGTAAGTTCTTTGACGGACCTGTTAATCTTTGCCGTAGTTTGGCTTTGAGTGGGACTGTCTTGGTTGTTAAGAATAGAAACGAAGTTTCTAATGTGATTTTAATTTACCTCAACACCGAAGTCTTATAATACAGTTTAAAGAAATCAAATAATTAAGACTGCAAGCACTTTCAATTCAGAATCGGGTTTTACCACTAGGCAAAAACGTTTAATAGGATCAGACAATAAAATTATGCCACAGCATCAGACACCAAGCCGAAGGCAAGAAGTACAAAATTACGATTCGCGTTTGTCGTAATATGATCTTTATGTACATGTAAATTGATTCACGCGTTTTGAATACCAATACTTACTTATAGTTGGATCTTTTAAAAATACAGACAATTCGACGCCTTGCAAATAACTCCGGAATCTATGCATGCCAAAAGTAAGATACACACTGGTAAGTCATTTCAACTTCAATGTATTCTGAAAGGTTTTAAACGGAAATATAGTCAACACGCGGTTGTTCATAAACTTTTCAAATTGAGTTTAAATTTAACAATAGCTCTTATAATTACACTGCATTTTTTCTTCATATGTATGCCGATAGACTGAAGTCATATGTAACGAGTTTCTTGTAATTATAATGTTATGGAAATCATTGACCAATGCATGCATATATACTTAATTTAGTCCTATATGCACGTCTTTTACATTTATTACGAATCTATAACGTATTATCAACAAATTACATGTCATGAAGTGATTGTTGATCGCAAGCTGAACAACTTTTGAGTATGTTTTCGAAGTTTACCAGATCTTGATATGTTGAAAAAAATCAACAAAGAGCACGTTACAAATAAGTGAATGATAGAACCATGATATTTATTTTTTTCTATATTGTTCATGATTTCTAATTTGTTAATAAATCTTTTCTTTAAGAATCAGTTATTACTATTTACCTTCCAGAGTACGTTTGTTTACATTCTTTAATCACGGTTTTTTCCCTCGCACTTGCGCTGTGCGGAGGTCGCAGATCTAACGAGATGTCTCACAATCAAAGTAAGTGCAAACGGGGAAATATCGCGATTGAGAGTGCGTTTAGACAATAAATCAGTAGCAGTACATTTACGATTTTGTAAATATGATCGATTTTCTTTTACAAGAAAGCTGATGTACACATGTTTCATAGTTAAACTTATCCATTCAGGTAAATAAAACACAGTCGACTTTTTTTACATTTGAAGTTTCATATGACTTTAAACTGTACCATTCAGTTATGATTGATTGGTTTATTAGTTTAATTAATATAGAGGGTGAATAATTTACATACGACAAATTTTAAATTATGAAAATGTTGGTATCAAATTTTCATTATCATATAAAAGAAAATAATATCCATCAAAAGCAGTTTGAAAGAACTTTCATCAACATTTAAATTGCAGCGTAAACACCATTTAATATTTACTACTATATTGCTGCTGAATAATATCTATATTTTGTTACAAAAGTGAATATAGACAGTACTATTGTTTTAATTTATATGTAGCAATTCAGAATAGATATACATTTGCTCTTTTTATATTTCAAACTGTGACCTATAAATACTAACATCTACATCATATAGCATGGTAGATAGCTGTTTCATTGAGGTAATCTTACTACATCTGCCTACTACATATTCACTCCATTTGGTAGTCAACTGGGCCCAGTTGTTCAAAAGTGTTGTTAAGCTAACGACTAGTTAAACCTAACGACTCGTTAAATTTTAACATTGTTGTTAGCTACTTACTGCGTTAAATTATGTTGTTCAAAAATATTTAACGACTGAGTTAACTAACAATTTGTTAAAAATTAAACAACTGGGTTTTTTTTTTTAACATTTTCCCATAATTCCAAAAAATTTACCCAAAATTCCTCCACTTCCTGTTTAAAAATGGCTGAACAGCAACAATTCCCCAAGATACTACCTAGAATTAGAGGGACCAACTTTACTAGTATGGAAGTTAATCTAATAAGTAGAAGAGTGGTGGAGGAGCTAGCGTTGCTGAGAGGAAATTTGGCCAGGACATTAAGGCAGATGCTAAAAATAAGATGTGGGCTCAAATTACAGAGAAGGTGAATGCTCTGGGGGTGAGCTACAGAAATGTATCAACTGTCAAAACAAAATTTAGAAACCTGACCAGAGATGCCAAGGAAAAGTTTATCAATAAGAAAAGAGAGAGAAACAAAACAGGGGGAGGACCAGCACCAAAACCCATCAGTATGGCAGAAGAGAATATCATAAATGCTATATAAGAGAACAAACTGTGGTATGGAGACTTAGAAATTTTAGAAATAGTAATGTTATATTATTTTCATTCCTTTGTTACCCCTAAATTTGTCAGGTTTTAATTGTTTTCATTTATTAAGATAACGAAGAAAAACCCCAAACTAAAGCAGTCGTCTGCTATGACAGTAGGATATCCCTTTTAAAGAAATTCCCTGCAGACGTCGCCAATGTTCTAAAAATAGATTCATGTGTTCTGCGATCACTGTGACATTCATGTTACCTTTTATTTATAGAATTCCTTTATATGATATTGGTGAAAGAACCACCACCTACAAATCAAATTATGGTTAAAGATGGTTAAAATAGCATTTAATACTGGCTGAAGTCTGCTAGCCATGGTCTATGGCGGTCAATTTTGCAATGCCCCCTATATCAACATTTGCCACATTGAAAAAAATAAATAAAGTGTGGTAAAAATTCCATACCAAATTGATTTACTTGAAAATATAATATTTATAAAAATAATAATTTGTTAATACCATCTTCAAGGCACTTGCAATGAATAATTTGCCACGGATATTGTGACATGTTTATAGTCCTTTTCAAACTGCATGCAGTATAAAAACATAATTGAGTTATCTTTCTTTGTGCCTAATTATTTTAGAAGTTATCATTTTATTTTTTTTCAGGGGTTTCTCAGGAAGAAACATGTAATAGCAGACAATCAAAAGGTGTGTATCAATATAAAGTACATAATTCATACACATGACTATAAATTACTAAAGATTTTTTTTTTATAGATATAAGTAGATGTGGTTTGAGTGCCAATGAGACTTTATTATTATTATGCATGAAATTCAAATTTCTTCAAAGAAGTGCAATCAATTTTTCTTCTGATTTAATATATCTGGAACCTTTGAAATAGTAACTTATTAGCATTTAAGATATAAACAACAGTTTCATATACATGGTTTTTAAAATTGCAGGGCAAACATGCCAATTTATGTCTGATCAGTTCGTAATGAAGGTTTATAGAATGCAAGGGTTGTTTATAAAATGTTTAAATGCAGTTATAACATAATTAGGTGACCATGCATGGGTCAAAAAAATGAAGAGTAACGGGAATAAATACATTTAATATGGTATGACTGTGTCAGTAAATTAATCAATAAGGGATGATATGTCCATAAATATTAATTCTTTTATGTAAGTCAATACATTTATATAATAACTGCTTTATAAATTATTTCATGCATTCAAAATACGTATATATGCACTATTCTAAACTTCATTACATCATAAGATGTTTCATGATATGTCAGTCACTATGTTATTTTACATGTACTCAAGATCTGTCTACTCTACTGTCATATACATGTATTTATATATTGATATGAAAACTTGGGAAGAAAGAGACAATGCTATACAATCATTCATGTGCCATATTCCATTAGAATTGGCCCCCGGTGGATCGCTATCCTTGCCGTGGTCGGGAGGCTTGCGTGTCTCAGTGACCCTAAGAGCTATGCCAGCTGGAGCATTGTCTCCTGATAGGGTCACCCATGCTGGACAGGTCGAAGGGTAGAGGCCAGACTAAAGTGATCCGAACATCGTACGAATGGAATTAAAAGGTTATACCATGTACAGTCATCGTATATGTCAAGAATATTGTACCGGATAGCGTTTCTTATATACATTATATAAATTTTACTCGATAGCGATCTCTAATATGAAATATGTAATATGTAATGGAATATATTCTACCGGATAGCGATATCTTATACGCAATGGAATATACCGGAGTAAAAAATTGTAATTTCAAGAAAATTTTACTCGATAGCGATCTCTAATATGTAATGGAATATACTGTAGTAAAATTTTGAAATGACAGGAATATTGTATCGGATAGCAATATCTAATATACAATGGAATATACCGTAGTAAAATTTTGAAATGACAAGAATATTGTACCGGATAGCGATATCTAATATGCAATGGAATATACCGTGTCATATTATTTGTCATTCGATGGTATCTACCCGCCGATATAATGTATTATCACATATTCACCAAGTTGGAGCTTGTTACGCCATGCTGATACAATGCCAGGACTGTTTACACCCATCTTTGATAGTTCCGTTAACATTTTATAGTAGACTTATCAAGCACATTTCTAAGAGTTCAATTTTTTTTTTATTGAGGCAACAGCAGACGTTTCCCGATCTATCAACCAAACGGTAATGCGAAGTCATTGTCCTTAAACACCCCTAGTAGTAGTATTAATCTCATACGTCGACAAAATACAATAAAAAGACAAAGTAACACAAAGCTCAGGAAGGTTTAGAACCGGGTGCATCGAAAGGAAAAGCGTCTCCTGGTATGATTGCATCATGTGTTATGCAAATCTGCACATTAAAATGTAGCACTAGGGAATAGGTCATATGGAAGAATTAAAAATTATACAAAGTTGCGGTAGCTACAGATCTAAGGCACCGAAATTATGTAGCTTGAAAGTTTGATAAATACACATTGTGTCGGTCAAGGAATGCAAAACTTATGTACGTGTAGAGTTGATATCAGTCATTCTTCATCATACCACTGTTGTTGCGTTCCAAATATTAAAATGTCTAAAAGTGTTACAGAAACCATCCACAGATATCAAAACTACCGTTATTAAGTGATAGTACAGAATTTTAATAAAATGTGAAAATGTTTGCGTATTAGATTCCAATATTATGTTATACAATTTATCCTACGTTACCACTTATCTGTGATACGAACTATTATTTTGTTCATGATTTGTATAGTAAGACTTTACACCGAAAACATAAACCCTCTTCCTAAAGGGGCCTCTGTACTTACAACAACTGAACATTTTCATATTGTACCGGATAGCGTTTCTTATATACATTGAAATATTGTACTGGATAGCAATAGCTAATAAGCAATGGAATATACCGTAGTAAAAGTTTTTCAAATGTCAAGAATATTGTACCGGATAGCGATAGCAAATACACATTGAATATACCGTAGTTAAAGTTTTCAAATGTCAAGAATATTGTACCGGATAGCAATAGCAAATACGCATTGCAATATACCGTACTAAAAGTTTTTCAAATGTCAAAATATTGTACCGGAAAGACATATCAAATACGCATTGGTATGCAATTTAATATACCGTAGTAAAAGTTTTTCAAATGTCAAGAATATTGTACCGGATAGCGATAGCAAATACGCATTGGAATGTACCGTAGTAAAAGTTTTCAAATGTCAAGAATACTGTACCGGAAAGACATATCTAATACGCATTGGAATGCAATTTAATATACCGTAGTAAAATTTTGAAATGTCAGGAATATTGTACCGGATAGCGATATCTAATTTACAATGGGATACACTGTAGTAAAAGTTTGAAATGTCACGAATATTGTACTGGATAGAAAAAACTAATACGCAATGGAAAATACCGTAGTAAAAGTTTTTCAAATGTCAAGACCCCTCGGTGGATCGCTAACCTTGCCGTGGTCGGGGGGCTTGCGTGTCTCATTGACCCCAAGAGCTATGCCAGCTGGAGCTTTGTCTCCTGGTAGGGTTACCCATGCTGAACAGGTCGAAGGGTAGAGACAGTTGGCCCCGATTTATAGTCTTAACAGGTACTGTTGACAAATCTATAGTTAAAATTTCTCCTTTTGTAATTCAAAAAAAGATCCAAGGCATTGCTGGAACTGTTAAAAATGTTTCTAAAATGAGATCAGGAAATTTGTTGGTTGAATGTAACAACAAAAGTCAATCAGCAAATTTGCTGAAAATGAAAACAATTAATGGCTCTGCTGTTTCGGCTTCAGCACATGCTAGCTTAAACAGTAGCAAAGGAATCATTCGAGACAGGAGTCGATATCTGTCTGATCTGACTTCTGAAGAAATTTGTGAAGAACTTTCAAATCAAGGTGTTACTGATGTAGTAAGATTTCAAATTAAAAAGAATGACCAAATAATTAAAATAAATACTTATCTTTTAACTTTCAAAACTCCAACTCCTCCTTCGTCTTTGAGATTGGGATGCTTTGGCATCAAGGTTGACATTTACATCCCTAACCCAATTAGATGTTTTAAATGTCAAAAGTTTGGTCATGGTACCAAACAATGGCATGGTAAGCAGAAATGCTTCAAGTTTTCTGGAGAAGGACACGAGGGAACAACTTGTCAACCTGATTCCTTAAAATGCTCAAATTGTGACGGATCCCATTTGTCATCTTCTCGGGACTGTCCAGTGTACATAAAAGAAAAAAAATATAATTAAAATTAAAACAGAAAGAAACATCAGTTACACAGAAGCTAAACAGATAGCTTCTGTTTCGAATGATCTCCTTGTTTCAAACAAACCATCGTACGCTAGCAAAGTTGGCCGCTCATACAGTCATGAATCAACACAGACTCGAATGAACTGGCCAATAGATGCTGAAAACTTTACGATGTTACCGGTTGTAGCTAAACCTTCAGACAAAATAATAATCCCAAGAAAATCAAACACTTTTAAAACAGTATCACAGTCAACCCAATCTTCTTTACAGAGTTCAAAGTCATCACAAAAAGCAAAGGAAAATGTTAAATCTAATAAAGAAAAATCGTGCAGTTGGAATGTAGCTTTCTGGGGCGATCTCAATGACGTTGATGTTCCCTCGTCCTCAACAATTCCAACGACTCACTCGTCTACCAAAACGTCACCTAATCACTCGTCTTCTAAAACACAACCTAGTCACTCGTCTTCAAATAAGTCATCAAAAAAAATTAACAACGAATAAGCCACATAGACCACCGTCTCCTCTCCGTGATATGAACGTGAAGATAGACGCTACACCTCCACTAAGATCATCCTCACAGACATCAGTCCACAACAGAAAGGACTTAACACACAAAATAAGTTTGATGTGTTAGACGACTCCCAAATGGACTATGAAAGCACTGTTCCAACTGAAAGGTCACAGTCACAGGATAATAGAAGGAAAAATGCTAGCAAACTTGATCACATTCGCCCTTCTCCTCATTCATGACCAATATAATTCAATGGAATTGCCGAGGTCTTAAAACAAATCTTCTTGAGTTAACACTTTTAGTTTAGTCTTTATTACCGGTTATATTTTGTCTTCAGGAAACCCACTTAAAAGAAAGTAATAATATATCTTTAAAAGGTTATACCATGTACAGTACTTTTTCTAAGGAAGATGAGCGTGCTGCTGGAGGATCAACAATTCTTGTGAAGGACAACGTCATTCATAGTACGGTCCAACTCACCACAGATCTACAAGCAGTTGCTGTTCGTTTATCCTTGGATAAAACAATTACGTAAGTCGTTATGTTCAATTTATATTCCTCCTCATTCTGTAATTGATAAAGCAAAACTTAAAAATTTAACTGACCAGTTACCCTCACCTTATATTCTGATGGGGGATTTCAATGCCCATAATCCAATGTGGGGTAGCAAATCTTTAAATGATAAATGCAAAATTATAGAAGACTTTGTGTCCCAAGAAGGCTTGTGTATTTTTAATGATGGATCAGATACTTATCTTCATCCCGGAAACGGTGCTTATTCTTCTATTGATTTAACTATATGCGATCCTTCTCTTCTACTAGATTTTTCGTGATATGTACATGATGATCTTTGTGGAAGTGACCACTTTCCACTAATTCTTGAACATCTTTTTACTTCAGCTCAACAAAGAGTCCCCCGTTGGAAACTTGACAAGGCTGATTAGCCTATATTTGAAACTCTTTGCAGAGAGGAATTACAGTCGAAGATGCTTGAAGCTGTTGAAGATCCAATTTTAACTTTTAATACAGTTTTAACATCAATAGCTGACAAAACAATACCTAAGACCTCGGCAAATCCGAAACATCCCAGCAAACCATGGTTTGATGACGCCTGTGATCAAGCCATAGGTGACCGTAAAAATCTGAAAGACGGTTTAATCAACATCCTACAGCGGAAAACTTGGGTTATTTCCGTATTTTTCGCGCTAAGGCACGGCGAACTTGCAGGCAAGCCCGACGAACATCCTGGAAAAAATTTGTCTCGGGGATAACATCTCGCACTCCGATGACAAAAGTTTGGAATATGGTACAAAAAATAAAAGGTAAAAATGTTAAAGCCACTGTTAAACATTTGAAAGACGGCAATTCTTTATTAACATCTGAAAAGGATATTGCCAACAAGCTTGGTGAAACTTTTGCGAAATCTTCTTCTTCTAACAACTACAGGGGAGATTTAAAAAAAGTTAAAAAACAAAAAGAAAAAGTAAGTTGAACTTTAAATCAAAAAATGGTGAAAATTATAATAAACTCTTTTCTCTTGAAGAACTTAAAACATCTCTATCAAAAGCCCATGATACAGCTTGTGGGCCTGATAATATTCACTATCAACTGTTAAAACACTTGCCAGATTCCTCTCTGGAAGCTCTTTTGCAGCTTATGAATAACATCTGGGAATCTGGTGATTTACCATCAATCTGGAAACTTGCAACCGTCGTGCCTATTCCAAAACCAAGTAAAGATCACACGGATCCTATTAATTATCGGCCAATTGCTCTTACCAGTTGTGTCTGTAAAACACTCGAATGGATGGTCAATGATCGCCTTGTTTGGTTCCTGGAATCCAATGGGCTTTTAGCCAATATCCAGTGTGGATTCCGCCAAGGTCGCAGTACTCTTGACCATCTTGTTCGATTCGAATCATTTGTCCGTAATGGTTTTGCGAAAAATGAACATGTAGTGTCGGTCTTTTTCGATCTAGAAAAAGCCTATGATACTGCATGGAAGTATGGTATTTTAAAAGATCTCTTTGATATGGGGTTGAAAGGCAATATGCCAAATTTTATTTCGAATTTTCTATCTAACAGACAATTTAATGTTAGAGTAAATTCAACCATGTCTGATCTGTATGATTAAGAGATGGGTGTCCCTCAGGGCAGTATTTTATCTGTTACATTATTTAGTCTTAAAATCAACAGCCTTGTTGAAGTTTTAAAAGTAATATTGAAGGTTCATTGTATGTTGATGACTTTTAATATGTTATAGAGGCAAAATATGAATAACATAGAAAGACAATTACAGTTATGTCTTGGAAGAATTGAAAATGGGCCTCGGAAAATGGGTTTAAATTTTCCACTTCAAAAACGGTCGGGATGCATTTTGTAACAAAAGGAAATTGCATCTTGATCCAGAACTCACTTTGTACGGCAACCCAATTAAAATGGTTGATGAAACCAAATTTCTTGGGTTAATTTTCGATAAAAAGTTAACCTTTCTACCCCATATCAAAATGTTAAAATCGAAATGTTTAAAAGCATTAGATATTTTAAAAGTTGTCGGCAGCACCGACTGGGATGCTGATCGCAACATTTTACTTAAATTATATAGATCTCTAGTTAGATCTAAACTAGATTACGGCTCTACAGTGAATGGCTCTGCAAGGAAGTCCTACATACAGATTCTCGATGCTGTGCATCATCAGGGTTTGCGTCTCTGTCTTGGCGCATTTAAAACCTCACCAGTTGAGAGTCTGTATGTAGAGGATGATGAGCACTCACTCTCTAACAGACGTTTGAAGCTTGGACTTCAATATGCTGTCAACCTAAAGGCCTACTCAGATAATCCTGCCTACAGCTGTGTTTTTAATCCAATTTATGAAGATATTTTTGCAAAACATGAAAATAAAATTCCTCCGTTAGGTATATGTTTAAAACCACATTTAGCTTCTTTTGATTTAAAATCTGTTGCTCAGGTTGAAACTTGCAAATGTCCTCCATGGGAACTTCCCAAACCAAAAATGATATCTGATCTCCGTGAACACAATAAAAATAAAACAAATCCTCTTTTAATTCAGCAACATTATGCTGAAATTAAAGCCAATTATTCAGATTTTTCAACTGTCTACACTGATGGATCAAAAGATGGTGACCTAGTTGCATCTGCTGCTGTCTTCAGGGACAGAGCTGCAACTCTCCGTTTGCCATCTGATGCATCCATCTTTACTGCTGAAGCAGAAGCAATAATTTTGGCTTTGAAATTTATTGCTTCTTCAGATAAATCCAAATTTATTATATGTTCTGATTCACTTTCATGCTTACAAGCTATACAAAATACTAAAATTAAAACCCAACAATTCTCAAAATATATGTAATGAGGAATTTAAAATTCTTCTTAAAGAAATAATATTTCTATGGGTGCCGAGTCATGTTGGAATCCTTGGAAACACAGCTGTAGACCTTGAGGCCAAGAATGCCCTGGGTGACCCTTTATCTAACTGTGATATACCATATACCGATTTTAAATCTAATATTAGAGAATATGTTTTAATATATTGGAAAATGAATGGAGTAAAAAGATGATAATAAATTACATGAAATTAAACCTAATTTAGGTAAACCTTTCAATAATTTTATGTGCAGAAAAGATCAGTGTGTTATTTCTAGATGTCGTATTGGTCATACTAGAATGACACACGAATATCTTTTAAAAAATGAAGTAGAACCACAATGTATACCTTGTAACTGCAAGTATACTATTAAACATGTTTTAATTAATTGTATTGACTTTGCTGATATTCGTAAGAAGCATTTCAATGTCAATAATATGTATGATTTATTTAATAATGTTCCATTTACAAATATTGTTTCATTCTTAAAAGA
The DNA here is from genome assembly GCA_017311375.1 of Mytilus coruscus. Lineage (NCBI taxonomy): Eukaryota > Metazoa > Mollusca > Bivalvia > Mytilida > Mytilidae > Mytilus > Mytilus coruscus. Next base: position 342,119 of record CM029607.1, read on the forward strand.
AGTTGGAATATATTCTAAAATATAAAAATATTATTATATTTAAAACGATTTTAAATTTTATCACGTTATCTTAATGTTCATTTTATTTGTAAATAATCAATTTGCTTTAATCTAGAATTTTAGTTTATTGAAGGGCCTTTTGTCTGATTTTAAGAATATGCTTTAAATTGTAAAAAATATTCGAATTAGCTCTCGCCGCGATATAGCCTTGTTGTGCTAATGCGGCGTAAAGCAACCAACAATCAATCAATCGTACGCCAGCAAAGTTGGCCGCTCATTCAGTCATGAGAATACACAAACTCGCATGACATGGCCAATTGATGCTGAAACTTTTACAATGCTGCCTGTTCAATTAGAAACTTCCGATCAATTAATTATTCCAAGAAAATCAAACCCTTCTAAAACCAGTACTCAGTCAACTCAGTCTTCCTTACAGAGCTCAATATCATCACCTTCTAAAATGGAAAAAGAAATCAAGTAAGTCAGATGCGGTTGTATCAGACAGTTGGGGCACTGGATCGGTCTGGGATCTTCCCGATAATTCATTGGTCTTAAATAGTCACACTACATCTGCGTCTAATAAAGCGTCTACTAGTTCGTCTTCTGCTTATCGTACAAAGTCGACAAAAGCTCCTTCTCCTCTTCGTTCTCCAGAACAGAAGGGCGTCTCCAAAACGCCAGCAAATGCATCCTCTCAGAAGTCTTCTGAAAGGAGGTGGCGGGGTAGAGGTCGAGGCGGAGTAACATCAGCTGTGTTTAAACACAGAGATCAAGGACTCTCCTCACAAAATAGATTTACCATACTGGATGACGAATCAGAAATGGACTGCGAAAGTGTTGTGCCACCCGAAAGATCACAATCTCAGGGTGATCGAAGTAAAAATGCTGGCAAACTCGATAGCATTCGTCCTGTTATTCAAAAACCATGACAGATATCATTCAATGGAATTGCCGAGGTCTTAAAATTAATCTTCTTGAGTTAACGCTTCTAGTTCAGACTTTTATACCTATTGCATTTTGTCTTCAAGAAACTCATTTAAAAGAAAAGGATAATGTATCTTTAAAAGGATACAACATTTATAGCACATTTTCTAAGGAAGACGAACGTGCTGCAGGCGGATCAACCATTTTGTGAAGGACAACGTCATTCATAGCACAGTCCAACTCACCACAGATCTGCAGGCAGTTGCAATTCGTTTATCATTAGATAAAACAATTACATTATGTTCTATATATATTCCACCTAATTCAAATATAGATAAAGCTAAACTCAAAACCTTACTGATCAGTTACCTTCACCTTTTATACTTATGGGAGACTTTAATGCCCACAATCCCTTGTGGGAAGCAAGTCTCATAATGACAAAGGTAAGATCATTGAAGACTTTGTCTCTCAAGAAGGGTTATGCATTTTCAATGATGGTACTAATACTTATCTTCACCCTGGAAACGGGTCTTATTCTGCTATTGATATCACTATTTGCGACCCGTCTCATCTTCTGGATTATTCATGGCGTGTCCATGATGATCTTTGTGGAAGTGATCACTTCCCAATAATACTTGAACATCTTTTCACTTCTGCTCAACAGAGAGTTCCACGTTGGAAACTGGACAAGGCGGACTGGCCCTTATTTGAGAATCTCTGTCGAGCGGAACTTCAATCAAAGATGTTTGAGACTGTAGAAGATCCAATTTTAACTTTTAATACAGTTTTAACATCAATTGCTGACAGAACAATTCCTAAGACCTCGGCAAATCCAAAACATCCCAGCAAACCATGGTTTGATGATGCCTGTGATCAAGCCATAGATGACCGTAAACAATCTGAAAGACGATCCTATCAACATCCTACGTCGGAAAATTTAAGTAATTTCCGTATTTTTCGCGCTAAGGCACGACGGACTTGCAGGCAAGCACGACGAACGTCTTGGAAAAATTTATCTCGGGAATAACATCTCGCACTCCGATGACAAAAGTATGGAACATGATACAAAAGATTAAAGGTAAAAATTCTAAAGCCACGGTAAAACATTTGAAAGATGGCACTGATTTATTAACATATGAAAAGATATTGCCAATAAGTTTGGTGAAACTTTTGCGAAATCTTCTTCTTCTAACAACTACAGGAAGATTTTAAAAAGTTAAGAAGCAAAAAGAAAAATAAAGTTGAATTTTAAATCGAAAATGGTGAAAATTATAATAAACTCTTTTCTCTAGAAGAACTTAAGACATCTCTGTCCAAGGCCCATGATACAGCTTGTGGACCTGATAATATTCACTACCAACTTTTGAAACACTTGCCAGATTCCTCGCTTGAAGCTTTTTGCAACTCATGAATAACATCTGGGAATCTGGTGACTTACCATCAATCTGGAAGCTTGCAACCGTCGTGCCTATTCCAAAACCAAGTAAAGATCACACGGATCCTATTAACTATCGACCAATTGCTCTTACCAGTTGTGTCTGTAAAACATTAGAACGGATGGTCAATGATCGCCTTGTTTGGTTCCTGGAATCAAATGGGCTTTTAGCCAATATCCAGTGTGGATTCCGACAAGGCCGCAGTACTCTTGATCATCTAGTTCGATTCGAGTCATTTATCCGTAATGGTTTTGCGAAAATGAACACGTGGTGTCAGTCTTTTCGATCTTGAAAAGGCATATGACACCACATGGAAGTATGGTATTTTAAAAGATCTTTTGATATGGGGTTGAAAGGCAATATGCCAAATTTTATTTCAAATTTTCTGTCTAACAGACAATTTAATGTTAGAGTAAATTCAACCATGTCTGATCTGTATGATCAAGAGATGGGTGTCCCTCAGGGAGTATTTTATCTGTTACATTATTTAGTCTTAAAATTAATAGCCTTGTTGAAGTTTTAAAAGTAATATTGAAGGTTCATTGTATGTTGATGATTTTTAATCTGTTACAGAGGCAAAATATGAATAACATTGAAAGACAATTACAATTATGTCTTGGAAGAATTGAAAATGGGCTTCGGAAAATGGTTTTAAATTTTCTACTTCAAAAACGGTTGGGATGCATTTTGTAACAAAAGGAAACTGCATCTTGATCCAGAACTCACTTTGTACGGAAACCCAATTAAAATGGTTGATGAAACCAAATTTCTTGGGATAGTTTTTGATAAAAGTTAACCTTTCTACCCCATATCAAAATGTTAAAATCGAGATGCTTAAAAGCATTAGATATTTAAAAGGTTGTTGGCAGCACTGACTGGGGTGCTGATCGCAACATTTTACTTAGTTTATACAGATCTATAGTTAGATCTAAACTAGATTATGGTTCAATAGTGTACGGCTCTGCAAGGAAGTCCTACATATAGATTCTCGATGCTGTGCATCACCAGGGTTTGCGTTTATGTCTTGGCGCCTTTAAAACCTCACCAGTTGAGAGTCTGTATGTAGAGGCTGACGAGCACTCACTCTCCAACAGACGCTTGAAGCTTGGCTTCAATACGCTGTCAAGCTTAAAGCATATCCAGAAAATCCTGTCTACAACTGTGTTTTTAATCCAATTTATGAAGATATATATGCAAAACATGAAAATAAAATTCCTCCAGTAGGCATCCGTTTGAAGCCACACTTAACCACATTTGATTTAAAATCTGTTGCACAAGTTGAAACTTGCAAATGCCCTCCATGGGAACTTCCAAAACCGAAAATGATATTTGACCTCCGTAAATACAAAAAAAAACGAAACAAACCCTTTTATAATTCAACAACATTTTGCTGAAATTAAGTCAAATTATTCAGATTTTTCAACTGTTTATACAGATGGATCGAAGGATGGTAACCGAGTTGCATCTGCTGCTGTCTTTGGAGACAGAGCTGCGACTCTCCGTTTGTCATCTGCCGCATCCATATTTACTGCTGAAGCAAAGGCAATAATTTTAGCTTTAAAATTTATTGCTACTTCAGACAAATCTAAATTTATAATATGTTCTGATTCACTTTCATGCTTACAAGCTATACAACATACTAAAATTAAAAACCCGATAATTCTCAAGATTTTATATGTAATGAGGAATTTAAAATTCTTCATAAAGAAATAATTTTCTATGGGTTCCGAGTCATGTTGGAATCCATGGAAACACGGTTGTAGACGAAGAAGCAAAAATGCCCTGGATGATCCCTTATCTAACTGTGATATACCTTATACCGATTTTAGATCTAATATTAGAGAATATGTTTTAATATATTGGAAAATGAATGGAGTAAAAGGTTGATAATAAATTACATGAAATTAAACCTAAATTAGGTAAACCTTTTAATACTTTTATGTGCAGAAAGATCAGTGTGTTATTTCTAGATGCCGTATTGGTCATACTAGAATAACACATGAATATCTTCTGAAAATGAAGAAGAACCACAATGTATACCTTGCAACTGCAAGTATACTATTAAACATGTTTTAATCAATTGTATTGACTTTGCTGATATTCGTAAGAAGCATTTCAATTGTCAATAATATGTATGATTTATTTGATAGTGTTCCAATTACAAATATTGTTTCATTTTTAAAAGAAGTTGGAATATATCATAAAATATAAAATTGCTGTATGAATTGAAAATGATTTTAATTTTATCACCTTATCTTAGTGTTGTTTTTATTTGTAAATAAACAATCTTGCTTTAGACTTGAGTTTTAGTATATTGAAGGACCTTTTGTCCGATTTTAAAGATATACTTTAAATTGTTAAATGTTCGAATTAGCTCTCGCCGCGATATAGCCTTTTTGCGCTAAGGCGGCGTAAAGTAAACACCAATCAATCAATCAATCATTAGAATTGGTTCTATTATGAAGAGTATAAACTATCAATTCAGTTCTTTATATAAAACAAAACAAAATTATTAAGTCTTTTTACATTTCAGACATCATAACATCTGATCAGATATATACTGCAGCACTTGTCTCACCAGTTCCAGCACAGAATGCTACTCCCACATGCTAGACTGTTGATGGTAATTATTACTTAGATAATTACATTGGTTTAGTAATTTTTTTTTCAATTCTGCATTTCGTATGAAGTTGCAATGTTTTAGCATTAATGTTGATAAAAATAAGTTGATAATAACTATATTATGTTTGTGAAAAAATCTAAATATAAAAAATTCAGTCTATTTTACAAATGTCTCTGTAACAGCATGTTTTAAGTTAATTCAAATGATTTTCATATATTTTCTTTTATTGTTTTATTTGTCACAGAACACAATGACTTATTGATAGAATTATAACTTATATTCAGTAATTCATTTTTACAATACCCTTCCCCAATCTATGTTGTTAATTTATTTGGTTGTCCATTCATTTTGAATCTTGTACAATAGTATTAAGAGGCCTATTCAGGATTTTGAAAAACGGGCTTTAAGAAGGAAGTGTTAGAAATGGGCCTGTAAAAAGTCTTTGCATAAACCAAACATCAGGCTCCATAAGGGGGACCCTAGACCACTCTATATCTACATCTGTGTATCATAACAACACATTCAAATGCAAATATGAATTAATTTTCAAACACATATACTAAACACATATCATGCACTGAACTGAGCAAAATCTTTATGTAAACCAGTTCTCAACTTTTAGATTTACCATCTTCTGTGGAAGATATCTGGATAAGGAGACTTGAGCAGGTTCACCAGAGAAATGAAGAGTTAACACATTATAGTGCTACTGTTAATGCCAGCCTACCAGTACCTGCAGAAAAACAGACTTTCACTCAGCAACCACCAAAACCCAGGTATATGTTTCATATGTAAAAATACAGCACTGGCTATGATGTATTTACACTAGTTGTTTAGCAAGTCTGATAAGAATAACCTTTTCCTACGGATTTTAACAGCTTGTTCTCAGATATGTTATTTTGTAATATATTACACCATTGACCCTCCGTAGGAAAGAACAATTGAGTTCTCACAAGCATGTTTACTATTGCCACATTTCGTTAGTAACTGTCCCAATTAAGGAGTCTGTAAAACAGTAAATGACTTTGGTTGCTGTCTGTTAATTTTTTTTTTTTTTTTTTTTTTGTCAATAATCATGTTGTTTTATTTATTTAATTGTTTCACATTTTGTCATGTCATGTCAGTTCTTTTTTAAGAGACTAAACAGTATAGGGTTTCCTCATTGTTTAAGGCTGTGTACAGTGATATAAATTTTATCAAATCAGCCTCCTTTGGGGTCTTTTGGATAATTGTCTCATTGGCACATCTACTAATATTAAATTATATTAAAAGAATTACCAAATAGAAAAATTTCTATATTTCAGTGAAAGTAAGCAGAAGAAGAAAGCTAAGAGAACTGTAGACGATGTTTATGAGTTGCAGTGTCAAGTTTTAGAAAGTGACCTTAAAAGAAAGCAAGTGCAGATGGAACTTTTCCATAGAGAAATACAATTATACTAGAACACACCCGCGACATCGCGGGGTCGTGACAGAATCAAAGTACCTTCGCCTTATTTTTAGCTTGGATTTTAAGTTTTCGTATTGTCATCTAATAATGTCATGCTGATTATAAGGTGCACAGTTTTCTCTGCTTTCAAAATCTTTTTATTTGAAGCCGTCGACCCTGAACTTGTTAATTATTGGTAATATTAATTATGTAGAAAACAAAAGGGCCTGGAATGGTGTAATTTTTAATCAACACCTTTGTCCTATATTAGTTACATATAAGGTTGAATTCTTTGAATCGTCGTGTTAAAGTCATGCTGGCTTACAAATTGGAAAGTGCTCACGCCTTAGTTTAAGCCTGGATTTTCAGTATTCGTATTGTCATCTGATAAAGTCATTCTTATTATACGGTACATAGTTTCCCCTGCTTTCAAATTCTTTCTGTTTGAACCCGTCCTATTTATTTTTTACTACAACCGGAAACTACTAAGTACATGTTGCAATGATTGAATTTAGTATTTAGTAGTGTCAATCCCTATATAATGACAAAGGGGTGTGATTATGACTCGTGTATATAACAAACCCCAAATACACCATCTGGTGGTGTACCTGATAGAGGCGGAATGTACAGATTAGGTAACAGGTGACATATACAATTGGTATCGGTATCGGATTCAATCCGGAACTTGTTAATTATTGCTAATATTAATTATGTGGAAAACAAAAGGTACTGTAATGGTGTAATTTTTAATCAACACCATTGTCCTATATTAGTTATATATAAGGTTGAATTCTTTGAATTGTCGTTTTTACGTCATGCCGGCTAACAAATTGGACCTCGTTATTTTAGTATTATAGATAATTTAATGATCCAGAAGAAAACTTTTGACAGTGAAACCATGATATTAGATGCTCTTCTAAATACAGAAGCTTAGTCAAAATCAATATTTATTTATTTATTTTTCTGTGTTGATGATTTTTATTCTCATATTCCATTGTTATTGATGAAAAAAGTATTAAAATATTTTTCCATGATTTTTTTTTTTTGATTTTCAATGATTAAAAAATGTTGTGGAAATATGATCTCTAACCGCTCTTCCATCCTAATGACCATTGAAATGTTCCCCAAGATCACCATCATTGCCTACAATTACTCCGTCATCTTCAATGTCAGGTTCATTCAACAAAATGCATATATTGTGGAGAATAGCACAAGCAATTATTATTTTGCATGCCTTGCCAGGTGTCATTCTTATCTGAAATTAAAAAAAAACCTCATAACTTATGTCACACTTAATAATTGTCTTCATATCAGCATTTTGCTAAAGTAGTATTCTCCTATAAAGTTGACATTGAATATATGTATATACAATGTATGAAAATAAGAAGCTGTGGTATGAGTGGCAAGGAGACCATTCTCTGTTGTTAAAGTAATCAAATATAATAGTTTACAGTATGGCATTCAACATGGGAGCCTTGGCTCACACCAAATAGTAAGCTATAAAAAACACTTTAGACTGTAATATAAAATAATACTACATAATGTGTCTTTAATCCCTATAGTGATATTCCACACATCATATTGTGGTCAGCATTTCAAAAGATGTTGTACTTTGATATATCAGTTGAATGTTTCAAATTTAGGTTGTCGAAGTGATGTGTTAGTAGCACTGACCATTCATCTGTTGATGGGGGCAAGTTTTTTATAAATAAATTGCTGGATTATTCAGTTTTCTGACTATACATACTAAATTACACAACTTTTTCATTTAATCAAACTTCCCTTTGTGATATGGAATCTTGTGGTACAATTTCAGAGAGATCCATACAATAATAAACAAGTTATTGTCTGGAAAACTAGAAAAATGCTTGTTTTGGCCCCTTTCCGGACCAAATTCCTAAACAGTTGGGACCAAAACCCCCAAAACCTATCCCAACATTCCTTTTGTGATATTGAACCTTGTGGTCAAACATACGAATGCAAAGTTTATGTAGTATAAAAAATAGTTGACTTCTAATAAATACACCAACATTCATTGTCCCAAGTATATCCCATTAGCCCACCCCTTATTTTGCCCCCACAAAAGATGATTTTTTTTTATCTGCTGCGTTTTTATGTTCTATTACTGATCATTTGTATGAAGAATTGATTTTTTCATGCTTTACCTCTGAGTGTAATATATGGAACCGTCTCTTCATCCTCCTAAATGTTCTCTCAATCACACTTCTTGTTGAACAGTGGCATCTATTGTATTTTTGCTGATGATCTTGTACAGCATTCTGGTATGGGGTCATAAAAAATGGACGACAAGGATAACCCCTATCCCCAAGCAGTACACCAGTTGCCCATCCACCATTTTGTTCCGTGTAAGTACACACCTATACATAAAGGTTTATATTTTTTACATCAAATATTTGGTTAAAACTACCATTTATAAATGTATATATTTAGCTACACCGAGGAGTTACACTATTTACCTTAAATAATATTGAGCAAGACTATTTTTCTATATTCCTTTTTCAGTTATTGTATATCAATAAATGGTTGCTTCTTTCTATATATAGAATAATTGATTTTTAACATATAAACCATTTACTAAAGATATTTCTATATTCTTTTTCAGTTATTGTATCTCAATAATTTTTAATATAGCCACCACTTAAAACTAAATGGTTGCTTCTTCATATATAGAATAATAGATTTTTAACATATAAATCATTTACTAAAGATATGCAAATGCAATTGCAACATAATATATAATGTTTTAGCCTTTCTTTCATTAACCCAAATTTTATTATGCTAAAATGATTAATTATATATAAATGTCAAATGATAAATTCATTATTTTGAAATGAAAAGTCCTCAGAAATGCATTTTTACACCTTTATGTGTAATGACAAAAGGAAAAAAATATTATTGATGACAGGCAATAAAACTGGGGGTTAATGTCAAACAAGAAGATTTTGACTTCCCGCAGTGGTTACCAATCCAAGATAAGAGATTTTGAATTTGTATTGAGAAAATAAGAAGTCTTCTTACTGTTAACATATAGTGCTTGAAAGGGAATATGACTAATAAAAGATGACCAACATTGCAATAAAACCCACCTGTGAAGTCCTGAATAAGTGGGAATAATGACTGCTACCTGGCCAGTTTGCATTTATGTGTGTGAATTTACCTGCAAAATGTAGAAGATTATGTTTAATGCAAATAAGAAAGAAATGTTGTAATAGCATAAACAGATTTATATGTAACAAATTATCTTTTATTAAGTAATATTTTTTTCTAATTCAGAGGTGTAGCAAGAGTTTCAAAGAGATGGATTATTTGGGATCATGCAACAGTGGACTAAAAAATAAAATTTATTTGAATCCATATTCTAAAAGTCTTGCAATAATAATCTTAAAAGGGGGTGTCCAAACATCTCCAACTACAAGTGTATGTTTGCTTTAAATTTCAGTAAACACAATAAATAACTGATGTACAATGTATAGACTCACATGACTCAATTATATTGTTTCTTGGACGATCAATGCATTTGCATGGGTACATAAGGTTGAAACCCTTCATTTATCCTGAGTTGGGAACCCCCCCTTTTGAAAATGGCTGGATCCGCCCCAAAACAGAATCTTTTTCTCATTGAAGAAAAAAGGGAAAATAACTTCTTTTTATATTTGACTTACCAATATTTTAATTTACCTTTAGTAGGTTAACCATATAAAATCCTACTTTTATGTCCTAGATGAAGGTTTTACACTGAAGTGAAAGTGAAAGTAATTACTATGTGAGAAACCGACTATAGGGGTGCCAGTCATACAAAAAAGTTGAAACCAGTTTATTATGTTATGAAGGTCAATGTCATATTAGAAAGAAATGTTTTACCTCTGGCATCACATACAGCCTGCACATTGACATAATGTACCCATTTTCTATTCAGGAATGATGGTTCATCTTCTGATGGAGCCTGAATACGGACGTGTGTCCCATCTATTGCTCCTAGCACATTTGGAAAATCACTTAGACGGTAAAAGTCTCCTCTAGTTTCATCAACTTTTCTCGGCCACTTGATAAACTCATCCCGCTTGTCATATAACGAATTCAAAACGTCAGACACAATACGGGAGACAGTTCCCTTGTGCAAACCTGTAAACAGACCAAAAACAAAAACATACAATTTTGGAGATCGATAATGTACAAAAATAAAATTTGTATTTACCGTTTGTTTATATATTATTTAGAAAATTAACAAATTGAAAGTATCATTCAAACATCAGCCAAAGACAATTTTAGCAGTCGATTAACACCACATTTGTTACCATTACTTTCTGTGGCACAGTGAGGGCATGGTTTCTATTTGTTTTTCTTGTTACATCATTGCTAACTAGGTTGGATATGAACATAATTCCTTCTCTTCCAAATCTGTATCTTTCTCTCAATTCCTCATTTGACAAATTTAAAGAAAGGTCATCTTTGAGGCGAACATGCCTTTCTTTTCTGTGAGGTGGAAGGTGTCAGATCACCAATTAAGTATCCCTATCTGTTCAACCAAATTTTGCAATTTTCACAGCTTTCTAAATATTTTACCTTAAGTTTAACTTCATAGAAACCAAGTATATCTTGAATTGTACATGTATCAGCTTTCTGCATGTCAATTTTCAACATACATTTAAAGCCTTCTAAGAAAAAAACTGACCTTCAAAAAGAGGTACTCCAAAAATAACTCCTGGTTTTCTGAAAATCTTAAATTAGTATACTATGGAGCGCATTAATCCTCAATTTTTAATGCAAACTCTAGACAAGTACATTTTGGCCCAAAATGGTCTAAATATATTTCTCTTTCACCAAAAGTTTCATTTCTTCAAATTTGTTGGTTAGTTTAAGTAAACAAGAACATCAAAAGCACTATTTTGTGTCAGAGTAGGGCTACTTTTACATACGTTCTAAATTAGAGGGAGTAATTGGTGGTCTGATACCTAAAGAGACAAAAAAGTTGATCAGAAATCTTTTGTTTTGCTTTATTCTTAATCCTTAGTCAATTTGTAGTTAAAAACAGCCTATCTAAACATAATGCGACTTATATTACAAATTTCACAGCTCAATTTAAACTGACTCTAATTTATGACTTTGATAGAAAATACTTGAAAATTTCATTTTGGACTACAGGAACATAAACTTTCAATATCAAGATCAGTTTTTGTTGATTTTTCCTTGTTTGTTCTACTACTTTAAAGACTTTCCACAATTTTTACAATGAGTCAAGTAAAAGATCCAAGGTATTGAAGAGTCAAGGAATATTGACCCCCCTTTTTTAACCTGGTGTCAGTAATGGGACTATTAACTGATCAAAAGTGCGGTCAATGTCATTTAACTGTGTTTATTTACTATCAGTCAATAAAATTTAAGGTATACAACTTTCATTTGAGATTATAAATGGGATTTTTGTGAGTTTATGCAGTGTTTACATCAGGCTATGTTATCTGCCAAATACATGGTATGACGCAATGATATAAGGGGATAAAAATCAAATAATTTCATTAAATGTTCATGACGAAAATTTTTTTTGGGGTAGTAAACAACGTATGTTTTAATGTCTTACACCACAGAAACAACTTACTGTCCATTTATAACAATTTAGGACATTTTTTTATATGAAAGCATATTGTCAGGGTCGGAAAAGCTAAAAATAGCACAAATTTAGGTTTAAGGCTCTAAATTTTGCAATATCTGACTTTTTGCCCAAAAAAAGATTCAAATGTGGCTACTATCATTTCAATTGATCAGTTAAAACAAAAAAATCAATCGTTTTCTGATTTTGGGGTTTCACCGCATTTCACTTAAAGGTGTCAGACCACCAATTAAATATCCCTATCTGTTCAACCAAATTTTGCAATTTTCACAGCTTTCTAAATATTTTACCTTAAGTTTAACTTCATAGAAACCAGGTATATCCTGAATTGTACATGTATCAGCTTTCTGCATGCCAATTTTCAACATACATTTAAAGCCTTCTAAGAAAAAACTGACCTTCAAAAGAGGTACTCCAAAAATAACCCTGGTTTTCTGAAAATCTTAAATTAGTATACTATGGAGCGCATTAATCCTCAATTTTAATGCAAACTCATAGACAAGTAAATTTTGGCTCAGAATGGTCTAAATATATTTCTCTTTCACCAAAAGTTTCATTTCTGCAAATTTGTTGGTTAGTTTAAGTAAACAAGGACATCAAAAGCACTATTTTGTGTCAGAGTAGGGCTACTTTTACATACGTTCTAAATTAGAGGGAGTAATTGGTGGTCTGACACCTGGAACAGGTACTTACATGACGGCGGACCTATTTAACAATAACTTAGATATTTAATCGACCTCTTAGAAGTTGTTAAAGTTAGCGACTCTTTAACATTACTTTTGTCGTTAAATTTTTTGAACAACAGTTAACAAATTTGTTAAATTTAACGAGTCTCTAACGACCCTTTAACGACTGCGTTAGCTTAACGACACTTTTGAACAATTGGGCCCTGATATTAGCTTGAACTGTACGGATTCAACTTGCAATGTTAAATCGTACCTGAATGCCTTAGAATTGACGCTAAATTTGTTCATTCCTATTAACAATAATTTCAGCTCAAAAGTATCGTAACTGCATGCAATACTATACTAGATAACAAGTTTCACGATGCGTGTAGATCTCTTGATGATTATTTGACGGTTGATCTAAATTACTTTTCACTGTACCTCAATTATGTATTAAAAAGTAAAATATTAAAAATACCGAACTCCATGGAAAATTTAAATCGGAAAATCCCTTATCAAATGGCAATATCAAATGGCAATATCAAAGGCCCAAGCACATCAAAATTGGAAAACCACTCTCACATACCTGTCTTGGTACAGGCATTTCCTTTTTTTAGAAAATGATGGATTAAACCTGGTTTTATAGATAGCTTAACCTCGCACTTATATGACAGTAACATAAAAGTCCACTATATATATTATTAACAATGTGTGACAAAAATGTCAAAAATATATTAAGTTTAAAAATGAATGGTGTTTTGTCCGTAATTTTGATTATTACACTGTATTTAAAAGATGGCAATACCAAAGTGGGATTTAAAAATTTGCCAAAATTAGAATTTTACTTTTTATGATCACAAATTGATTAAGAGTGTACACGCTGAAATGTCTCGCCTGTTTTACTGATCATTAATTTTATGTTGAAAGTCCAAATGATAAAAGGTTTTACAGAACGCATCATTTAACCTTAACTTTTTAAAAGATTATTGACAAAGAGGTCAACGTCGCATAAATCCTGTCAGGCAGACATGTACACCTTACAACTTAGTTAACCTATTGCTTATTGTAATTGAATAACAAACCAAAACACAAAAACTCAATTTTGACCAATGAACAATGAAAATGAGGTCACGGTCAAACTGTACTTGCCAGACAGACCTGTACACCTAAATATCCACCAAATATAGTGAAAATACACTTATGACGTAAATCTTTTGTTCAAACTCTCCATTATTTTTCAGGAATGGAGAGTTATTTTCTATTGTTCATTTTCATCCATCCGGACTTTTTGCACTTTGGATATTTCCATGGGCACGTTTTTTAAAAACTGTTCACCCATTGAAATAATTCTCAAGGACGTAAAACGATATTGAATGAAGATGAAAACTTACTAAAACGGCTGAGATTGTATTTTTTTTAAATTGGGTCGTAGTAATACAATGAATCCAAAGAGCTCATTATTAACAAACAGCTTTTTTTGCCAGCCATAATTACATCGCATAAAATATAGTATCGTATTCACTAAAATTCAACAATATTATCCATAATTTGTTTTCCGATGCAAATCTTGGCTGAATTTATTATTCAATAATAAAATTAGAGAAAATACATTTCACTTAAAAGATTTGCTTATAATTGTACCGTTTAAGATATCATTTCCTTGAAATTTAAAATGTTGTATTTTTGTACAGCAAAACTCGCTTGTTCCATTTCACTATATACATTGAAAAGCAGACAAAATACTCTACAATTATATTGTGGTTTAATAGAATAAAAAGTTCATAACTGAAATGATCACAATGGCGTATTCGGTATATTATTTGATTGTTTGCTGCTATAATTTGAATATAAAACTAATGAATAGAATTTGAGGGATATAGATAAATAAAGGCAACAGTACTTTACCGCTGTTCAAAAGTTATAAATTGATTAAGAGAAAAACAAATACGGGTTACAAACTAAAACTGAAGGAAATACATCAAATATAAGAGGAAAACAACGGAACAACAGAAACACTGAACTGCAACAAAAGCAAACGCCAACATACATAGAAACGAACTATTTGATAACAACTGCCATATTCCTGACTTGATACAAGACATTTTGGTGGGTTGAACCTGGTTTTATGGCTATCTCAACCTCCCGCTTATATGGATAGGCTTAAAATACCGCTAACGTGACAACATTACGTGACAGGAATACAGTACAAATAAACGCAAGAACACTCAGGACAGAGAAATACATAAATAAATAATATAATAATATAATACAACATGTAAACCACAGAATAGCAACGAAAACCTCCCATGAATTTACGACAGTACACCAGGACACCACAATAGAATTATAAACTGTGCTTCATACGAATGTATCAACGCCACGAAAAGTGCCGTATTATCACAGGTATATTTCTAAAAAAAGAATATAAAATTGGTATAGTTAGTAGTGGTGTTTAATAACTGTAAACATATTATATCAAATACATTAACAATGAAATACAATTAGCATTTGCATTTAAGTTACCATGATCAATGATAACATTGTCAAGTAGTATAAGGACTAGGTGCTAACCACTAAAAAGACATCATCCTTACACCAAAATGACCTCTGCACCTATATTCAAGAGTTACTACTGTAGTAGTTGTCATATATTTCCAGACATTACACGACGACTATTTCCGGAACCTTTAGATAGTAACAAATATCGTGTTATCATAAAAAGCACAACTTAAAACAGGCAAAGTCGCAATCAGTAAAAACTAATCTGCCAAAATGGCATTGAAAAGTATAAAAGGCTTATAACATTCTATTTATGTACTAAGTATCAGTGTTTATAAGAATCATACAGTGGACGAATCATGATAAGTAGACACAACTGAAATGTACAGTCATTCATATTTGTTCATAGTTAGTAAATTAGAAAAATAAATTGCAAAGTAAATGACAATATCAGGGGAGATAACTCGCCTTATTCCAATCTTTGCAAGTATCAATCTGGTATTCCAAAAAATACAAATATGCAGACCTAAAAAAACAGAAAAGTATTCATCATTTTTTGTCAGATGCCACATAAACTGCATGGTTTAACCTTGGTAGGGTGTTGTTTGCATGCTTCAAAATTTGAAAACTTGGCAGGTTTTTACAAATACCTAAAGGTCCATTTATATCATAACAATTGGATATTCAAATATTTTCAGATCAAGCTCTTAAGATCTATTTTAAGATAAAGTATAGGATCACATACCAGAACTACTATATGTTTTATCATCTATGATCGTATCTACATGTACTGTCTGTAAACGGTACTGCCAGAGGAATTCACTTCAGATAGATTTCTAAAACTATTTAAGCATCGTGTTTGCAAAAGAGTCATACATGTCAAATTTTTTTGGAAACATTTACTCCCTATGCCATGGGGTTTTCAAGTGCAAAACAAAGGGAGGATAATGCGCAAATTTAATGGGAACCAATTGTGCCCCTCTTCTTGCCAACTTGTTTCTTTATTATTATGAGGCTGACTTCATACAGGAACTTTACGTTCCGCTATATAGATGATGTTCTCTCACTAAATAATACAAAATTTGGTGACTATGTTGAACGAATCTATCCCATCGAACTAGAGATAAAGGATACTACAGATACAGTTAAGTCTGCCTCATATCTTGACTTACATCTAGAAATTGACAATGAGGGTCGGTTGAAAACAAAACTTTATGACAAAAGAGATGATTTCAGCTTCCCAATTGTGAACTTTCCATTTCTATGTAGCAACATTCCAGCAGCGCCTGCATACGGAGTATATATCTCCCATTTGATACGATATTCTCGGGCTTGTATTTCCTATCATGATTTCCTTGATAGAGGATTGCTGCTCACAAGGAAGCTATTAAACCAAGAGTTCCAAACGGTGAAGATGAAATCATCCCATCGTAAATTTTACGGACGCCATTACGAGTTGGTTGACCGTTATGGAATAACCGTTTCACAGATGATATCGGATATGTTCCTTATGTCGTAACTATAATACCCTTTCCTTTTCACGAATGTGACCTACCGAATTAGACTATTTACCGAATTTGTAATAACATAAGCAACACGACGGGTGCGACATGTGGAGCAGGATCTGCTTACCCTTCCGAAGCAACTGAGATCACCCCCAGTTTTTGGTGGGGTTCGTGTTGCTTAATCTTTACTTTTCTGTGTTGTGTCATCTGTACTATTATTTGTCTGTTTGTCTTTATTTTTGGCCATGGCGTTGTTAGTTTGTTTTCGATCTGTGAGTTTGACTGTCCCTCTGGTATCTTTCGTCCGTCTTTTAAGATGCCTTAGTGTGCCTTCAGATTTTGTAAGAAATTCTCTCGAATGTTTCCATGCTTGTAAGTGTTCTTTACACACACTATCACGCACAGTTTGCCATGTTGAACACTGACATCAAACCTAAACAGAGATCATAAAAATTTATTTAGTACAATGTCGATATGTTTAGTAACGAAATGGGTGACACTTCTATTCTTTTTTTTAAATTTCACATGTCTAAATTCAATATATCCTAATAGCTTTTTTAATGAATATGTGCTGTTACAAAGCTGTGTCTGGTCCAGGTGGTATCTGGGGTTGGAATCCCTTTGATTATTGCTTTTGTTTTGGGGATCATACCTTTTTAAATGACTTGGATGTTGAAAATCCCCTTTTAAAAATGGCTGGATCCGCCCCGACAAAGTGTTTTGATTAATATTATTAGTAGGTAATTCGTGGTCAAGTCTGTATCTCAAATGTTGTGAGCAATAGTTTAACTATATTTGGTGTATGGATTGATTGTAAGGTGTACATGTCCGACTTAAAGATTTCATTGACGTTTATTTCATGGTTCATTGAACAATTTTTAGTTTTTGTGGTTACTAAAAGCGATATATTTGGTGTATTGAATTACTATACGTATTACATTTCTGTCTGGTATGTTTCATTTGAGCATGAGCTCATAATATATTATATGGTTCATGACAGTGTTAGGTGTTCATTGTTTTGTCATTTTTTCAGATACTATAAGTCAATAGTTTAACTTTTTGGGTGAATGGCATGATTGTGAAATGTACATGTCAGTCTGTCAGAGTTCATCTTACCTTGACCTCATTATTAATATTCACTTGTGATTTTAAAAAAAAACCAAGCTGACGAAACATTTCAGCGTGTACACACTGGTTTTGATCACAAGTGTAAAAGAAATAAACATTTTGTTCTTCAAATTGCTCGTTATATCCTCAAAATGTTCTGTTCAGTTTTAACACAGTCACTCGTGAGGCCATATGAGCTTATGATTTGTATCGCTAAGTAATCGTAAAAGATATCGACACACGTTATTTCTCTTCAAATTGTAAGATACGAAATGTCGTACCTGCAATACTTTTATGGCTAAATAGTACGGCGATAATTTATATGAGTTTTCTCCCCTGGAATGTTTGATATAAGCTGTATAGTGATAAACTCAAACCACACAAAGTAGAGACTTAGGGTCTTTTGATATACGATTTGTTACCTTGACATTGAGGTCAAAGTCGATAGTTAATTTCCATTCTCAATTCTATTTATTCAGGAACATGATATAACGAAATGGTGATTTGCAAAAGTTTGAGAACATATGCCCTTGATAAAAGTTCAAGTAAAAGTACCCAGAAACAATATATTTTTGTGCAGTAACCTTTCTTACGAAACAGGAAGTAGTAAATTATCTCCCTTATTTCAATCAAAAGAAAATCGTATGCTATTGTTTGACACCGGAAGCGCCTTTGAGTAAATCAAAAGTGGCAAATTAAATCCCCCATTTTATCAAGACTACCATAAGTATTTCTGGAGTATATGACCAATACTGACACCTGAAACGACATTTTAAATCAGTATATATAAGTATATATTTTCTAATCAAAAGATGTGCATTGGATTCGGGATATTCATCAATTGTTCTCTGAAAAATTAGTTGTTCTTTACATTGCATATATCTGATACAAGAGTAACAACTATTTTCCAGTAGTCTAACACCGGTATACTACTGTTGCCTTATCTAAAACCTGTTATATAGTAATACACTTTAGAGCAACTTATACCTCAATATTTCACAGTTTCAATTTTAAATATGAAATAAGATTGTGTTGTATCATTTATGAGCTTTTGACACTTCGAAGTGGATACGAGACAAAGCGATCCTAGATACGTTGTCGTAATCAACATAAGAGTTCGTCTTTACACTAATCTGTTGGAGGTGTAATGAATGATACTTTAATCTGTGAGAACATGATTTATTTATTTAATAGTTGTAAATTTGCTTTGAACTATCTTGTAGTAACTGCAAGTACTCTTATTTCGGTGATATGTGTCTATTGTTTTTATGTTAGTTGTGTTTTGCCTCGTACAGATCTTGAGTTAATCCCATTGCAGCAGATTCTGATTTTTTACAGTTTGTTCTAAAGTTGTACCGCAACACACACCACTGTCCCGGGTTAGGGGAGGGTTGAGCGATAACAAAAATTTTAAACCAGCCACATTCTATATGTGCCTGTCCCAAGTTAGGAGCCTGTAATTCAGTGGTTGTCATTAGTTATTGTCTGTCAAATTAGTTTTTCGGTAAAAGCGTAAATTGTTTTGTTGTAAAATAGACCATTAGTTTTCTCAATTGAATTGTTTTACATTTTTCATGTCGGGGCTTTTTATAAACGACTTAAATGTATGAGTTTTTCCCTTTGTTGAAGCCATACGGTATCCTTTAATTGCTTACATCTACTTTGAACTTTGGTAGATAGTTGTCTCATCTCCTTATTTTTATATAAGTTGTTTTTACGGTTAATATAAAGATACGGTCTAACTTTTTTTAGACATAATTAGAAACTTTCATTGATTTTTATGAAACTTTGTCAGGAGCTTTCTAGGATCAACAGACAATAAAAAAATAAATGTTGTACTCTACATTTTTCAGTATTTTAAATAATGTGGTTTCTCTTTTCATGAATAGATGGGAAATAGAAACGGAAAACTTGCAGAAAGAAGAGCTGTTGATTCTAATGAAGGTGAATAGACTATTAAGAAATATAGATTTTTTTTTTAATTACACAAAACAGCTAAATTAGTTTATTCCCTATTTTAATTTACCAGGAAGTTTGGTACTTCTTTATCGAGAAACAAATAGAGACCGTTTTTATAGATCGTCATTGAATTGATTTTTCTATAAGGCTATGTAAGCTTTTGCCTTCATTTAGCATACGTCATCCGGCCGTCGTCGTTAACTTTAACAAAAAATTTCCTCTGAAAAAATACTTGGTCAAATGTTACACTCAACTTTAACTGAATGTTCCATATTGAATATAGTTAACAATTTTTTTATCAGGGTAAGGTTTAGGATTCCAACCATCAGCAAACATGGCTACAATTACTTAAACCAGAACATAGGGGTTAACGCAATTTTTGGCTAGTATCTCTATATCAAAAGCGGTTCGAGCAAACTTGACAAGGTGAAAATGATCAGCAGATCAAGGTCCCTTTCCAAGGGACAGCCTATTTTGGAGTTGTTGACTTTAAAATGTCAGTTTTTAGAATATTTCGTAGACTATATATCTACAACAAAACTAGAATAGTTAGAGCAAAACTTATATATCTACAACAAAACTAGAATAGTTAGAGCAAAACTTATATATCTACAACAAAACTAGAATAGTTAGAGCAAAACTTATATATCTACAACAAAACTAGAATAGTTAGAGCAAAACTGAAAAAAAAAAAATATAAAAAGGTCAACATGTTAAAGTCTTACTCTCATGACATTTTCACAAAAATCAGACAACCAATTTTGAAGTTACTACAGTTAAATGTATTTTTATTTTCATTTGCACATTTCGATGTTTTCGAGAATTATCTTAAAAAATTAAAAGAGATACAGAAAAATATTAAACAGCAAATGATAAGAGCAATAAGTCAACTAAACA
This sequence comes from Mytilus coruscus, assembly GCA_017311375.1. Taxonomy (NCBI): domain Eukaryota; kingdom Metazoa; phylum Mollusca; class Bivalvia; order Mytilida; family Mytilidae; genus Mytilus; species Mytilus coruscus. Next base: position 362,786 of record CM029607.1, read on the forward strand.
GATCCGAAAAATGACCCCTCGTCAGAGTTATTACGATTGAAAGAAGTTATCCCATTTTATCCGTTTTATTCAGAGATGACTTACCTATTTTTGCAGAAACCATTATAGGTAGAAAGAAACTGTATAAATTTTTTTTTAAATGTTCAGCAAAATAAGTTCTACAATTAAGTGAGTATGAACTAAAATCGTCAATTGACCTCTTTTAGGAGTTAGTACCTCTCAAAGACGTTGTACACCATTTTTTCGGTTTTTGACAGAGTAAATTTGATAACGCAGAACTGTTTAGCAAAATAAGATCTACAAACAAGTCAATATGACTGAAATTCTTATCAGATGTATTGCCTTTTATGGATGACTTTTTATCCTATATTTGCAGCAACCATAAGAAGTAGGAAGAAATTGTAAATAGCAAAAATGATCAACAAATTTAGATCTACAAGGAAGTCAAATGCCCCAAATCACCAATTCACCCTTTAGAATAGTTATTGCCTCTAAAAGATTGTGTTTGCCCGTTTTTGCATTTTTGCAAAAACATTAAAAAAGAGAGAGTTGGAAAAGAAACAGTTAATAGCAATAATGTACGACATAATATTAATAAGATCTACAAATAAGTTTACCTTTAAGTTTTAAAATTTTATAACTCCTTATAGTTGTTTCCCCCGAGTGATGAAGTTTGCCTTTGTATTTTTGTTAAAAACTATAGTATAGAAAAGAGAGAACTGTATAAGGAGCCAAAAAATATCTACAAGTAAGTCAACATGGCCAAATTGTTAAATTATTGCCTCTAAATTATGATTATTTTTTTTTAGTAATTTCTATAATTTTGCCAATTATTTCGTAAACATAAGATTATAAAATGGAAACAGTGAAAATATCATCAATTAACGATCTACATAAATAAACTAAATAAGTTTATAAACGAGCAAACCACATATCTATTATAACTGATTGCAATAAAACTAAAATAAAAACCAACGTTATTGTTCGACTGTAAAACTAGAAATACCTTTTGTTGTAATTCTACCCTTTTGCTGTTAACTCAAATCAGTATAAATAAAATACTCACTTGGTATCTCCGTTCTATGACAAAGGCTAGGGAATAGAAATAAGGTCACCTTTGGTCTTCTTCCGACCGGCTTTAAAACCATCGCCAAAGTGGGGCGTCCGTTTGGCACTGCGGGATGTACATGTTCGCAGTCACGTCCGGTCAGAATGGGAACGGTAAATCTGATGCCTCGTGTAAAGAAAGTGCAACGCTCTTTGCACGGACGGCTTCTATTTTACAGTACCTACCTATTGGATGTTTAGTTGTATCAGTCACCGTCCTAGGTAACAGAATTAACTCTCCGTTTATATCTTTCAGCCTCCATATTCACTGAGCATCGCAATAATAGTGGTCTGTCAATCTGACCGCACTGGACTGTATTTATGCATCCTATACAGCCAACCGAACGCCTCACTTTGACTAGGGTACTACTAGCAGTCAGAAAAGTCAAAGTGACCATATTTCAACGCAGTGCCTTTTGGTTCATTACACAACATTTATATTGCATTTTTCATTGAATAACCATATAAAATAACAGCTGTCGACGAAGATTGATAGATTTTATCTTTTGCAAAAAGATAAGTGGCACATTCTGAAAAGGAACAAATTAAGAACACATTTAATAGTCAGCCATGAAATGGGCATATTATATAAGGTCAACATTTTAGCTTCGCAATAGGCAATATACGGATCCCTTAAAACGTTGTTGTAAATCTACAGAAAGCGTGTCCTTAGCTAATTAGAGTTATCATATTCAACGATTCTGATTTGACGTGGATTCGTATTAAAACCACCCACAGAGCCAGCTGGAACCTATTTCGGCGAAACGTTACCCCTCAGAAGGACAAATTTGTACCGAATTCTCTATATTGGTTAGAAGATGGCTTCCTTGCAAAACTTGCTCGCTACCATATCTTTGCGAAAAAGAAAAAACATCATGCGGTAAGATGTGTATAGCTATAATATCCAATTTACCCTTATAAAAAAATTGTTTTAGTCATGCAGATTTATTTTTATGAAACTAAATTTAACACCACAAAGCGAAGTGAAAGTCTTTCTGAAGTGATCGATTGAAGAATTGTTGTTTGCTTTATACGTGGCAAATTTTTCATTTATTTTCAAGAAGAGATTAGATTAAGAACAAATGCAATACGGGAGTACAGTAATTCGGGACATAACAACATAGAAATCCTTCTTTTGTATGGTACGTTGGTTATATTTCTATGTCGTAGGCAACAATTTGGAAAGTTCATTTATGACTGCAATGATGTAACTAATTTCAAATTCATATTACAAATTCATTCATCTAACCTATTGCACTGGTGTATTTCAATTTGAATTCATTCTGACAAATTTTCCTGTTATGCTTTTATCAGAGGGCTCAAGGCAGTAAGTACAAAGGAAGCTTATACAACAATCATTATCTATCACTTGACTAAGATGTATAAGCATCAACCAATTCCCTTCTCCCATTGCGTTGTCTAGTACATGACCATGGAAATTTACATTTCTCAATCATTTAATTTATAAGCTATTCTGTTTTCCTTTTTATTCTTGTATATGGTCTGATCATGCTTAGCTCGATTAAGAGCTTTAATGAGTGTTTAAACAACAAATTGAAAATAACACTAAAAAACATCGACATAATCAGATACGATTGAGATCGTACTAGATTCAATATAGCATAGATAGTGTGCAAAACGAAAGATATGTGAAAATATTGAACCCCTTTTATGGTAAACTGCACTATAATTTAAAAATTCAATTCATTTTAAATGTCTGTTGCCATATAAACTTTAATCAATAATATGTGACCAATCATTTGTTGAAAAAATAAACTCGATGCTGCATTATTTATTTCCGGAAATATAACAACCACGGGAGAAGCATTCGCCTAACCACAACCAATATCATAAGTTGTCAAATATAATCGCCCAGTTTCTTTCAATTAGTATCAAAAGTTAAGTATGAAAGAGCTAAGGTATAAAAATCTGAAAATTAATGAATGTTTACAAATAGGCTGGTTTATTAAGCAACTTATTACTTGTAATTTAGACGAGACTGATATGTATCACATTCCTCTGTATTATGAACCATATTATATAACAAACTAAAGATACGTTAAAATATTCTGTCCCTGTTTGCGACAGACTGCACTATAACTAAGCTTATTACTTGTTCAAATAATAAATGCGATACATCATCATCTATTTCAGATAATATTACAACCACAGATGAAGCATTTGTCCCAGCTCAAACACCTGTCAAATCCAACCTTCCTGTTTCTGTCACTTTGCGTCAACAGGTAAATGTTAAAACGCCATACGCATTGCAGTTCATTTGGGACTGTATCAAAATAGGCAATGCATTAGTTTTCCCCGACAATAATAATTACCAACTTATAATTTGTAATTCAGACGGTAAACATCGAATTCCTCTGCCTTGTAATCCATATTATATCACAGAGGTAAATGGTAATACTGTAGCAGCTTCGTGTACACCATACTGATAATAGATATATCTACAGGTTCTGTCAGCAGTAAAATCAGCACCATTTGTTCCTGCTGGGGAATATCATGTATTGATAATAACCTGTACGTTGTTATTGAATGGTTTATGATACATGTGATTGAAGTGACAGGTAAAGTCAAACGTACTATACTATTTCCTTCAAACATTATCCGCCATATAACAGTAGACAGAGACAGGTTGGTTTGTATAGACTATACATCCATATACTGCTGCTCGTTAGATGGAACATTAATTTGGAAGTTTAAGAATTATAATTATCAAGATTTACGTGGTGTGACAACAGATGGTGAGGGGTACGTGTATGTGAATAATGGAAATACCAACTCTGTAGTTGAAGTGTTTGGTGATGGTCAAAATCATAGAGAAATACTTACTGGATCGGATGGATTGAATAGGCCCCGTGGAATTTATTTTGACAAAAAAGAAAATATTCTGCTTGTTTGTAATTATCGTGACGGAAAGGCTTTTCTCTTTGACGTAAACAAGGAACTAACATAAATGAAAATAAACATTAATTCAGATTGGGATTTGTTTTACATTCAGTCATTCAAAATGGATTTTATTTGTTTTTGCTAGCTTTCTTTATCTACTGAATACAAATTTAACATAATCAATTGTGATATATTTAACAAATTTACTTCAATAATACTTAGAAGTTAAGTATATTTGCAATGCATTTTCGTATTCCGGATCGTAACTAAATGAATTTTTTATGTATTATAGGATCGAAGCTTAAAATATAATGTGCGTCATATTTTTGAGAAATTTTGCTTAGGCCAAATATGCGTTACTTTAGGTTAACTTGATGGTTGGGTTTTGGTATTTCGTTAAAGGTTGGAACTCAGCGAATTTAAACCAGACTGTTTGAATGATTGATTGTTGGTTGCTCAACGTCCAGTGGCAATTATTTCATGCATGTTCAGAACGAGTTAACAATAAATACAATAGGTGAGTCTTGTAATAGAGACCATCCGGGATAATGGTCGGGAAAATTTGGACTGCCACTGGAAACTGAGGATACATTGGATAGGGACAGAAATTTTGCCTTGCAACAAGCCATCTACAGACCCCTCAAAGAGATTTGCAAGGGTTCTTAACGTGCTAAGAGCGTGGCACTCTCTTTACACGAGGCATAGGATTTTATGTACCCATTCTGACTGGACGTGGCTGCAAACTTAAACATCCCGCACGGCCAAACTGACACCTCACTTTGGCAAGCGTTATACTGCCGGTCGGAAGAAGACCAAGTGACCATATTTCTATTCTCCAGTCACCCTTGGGGGTTCCAGACTGTTTGTAAGTAGTGCATTTTCTAAAACGTTTTATAATTACGTTAACATTTTACAGCTTTTAAAAACGTGTTTGATTATTCCAGACATATCATTTACATATTCATTTTAAATTACCTAAATGCAAGGTATTTAATCATGTTAATTAAGACAAATGTCAGAGAGCCATAATCTTAAGTGAAGATATTTGTTTTACAGAACTATATATTCATCATGTTCATGTTATTGAACTCTCGTTATTTAATTAAGGTTCCTTGTCAAGATAAGTCTTGACCAAGAGACAAGAGGAGTCAGCTATCAAAAGGACAGATAAGGAAAGCAGCATATAAAAAGGAAAAAGGAGGCAAGTTGATCCTGAAGAATCGTAATTTTCCATAGGATTTATTTCTTTGGGTTTAAATCTCATTTTGTTAATGTTATGTCCCAATGTTTTAGAATAAGCGATAACGAAAATCAGGTATAGCTTTAAAAAAATGCAATCCAACTTATTTCATATAATATTTTTCACATATAAACATATAAATTAACCATATCAATAGTTATGTTTCAGATCATCACAAGGGCAAGCTGGCAAATTTTCCAATTTTTTTCCAGTCGAATTACTACTACTTTGTAAGAGAACAGCTTGCAAATCGTCAAACACCATCACTTTCAAATGTTTCTTACAGGGTAAAAACTTCAAAAGATCCAAATTACAAATTCATGCATATTATAGACGCCATTTTTATATTTTCCCTTTCACTACATATTTTTAGACCAAGTAGTATGAAGGCATAACAGTCTGGATATACACGAAGTTCAATGTAAAATTTCACCATTATTTTTAGGTTTAAACATGACTTTTTACATGGAAACATATACCAGAGACATGTTTTCAGACTACAATGTACAGATGACATTTAATAGTTTCTTAAAGATAACGAAACCTCTGTGTTAGTGGCGACGAAAACAAAGGAGCAGGTGGGGATTTTATTCTGCACGCCAAGAACAGATAAAAGTGGTGATACACGACAAAAAGCAGAGTCCTCAAGTGCACGCAAAACTTACACATACATGCCAATTGGACCAAGATTTTCAACAATTTTTTGCAGTGATAAAATGCAATATTCTGTTATCTAGCCAAGATCTTTGTAATGGAAAGTTTACATACATTTTTGATGAGAAGATATACAAATCTAGGTATGAAGATGGAGGTGTATCTCAGAACATGGCGGAAAGCCATACAGTTCATTTTGCACTCTTGTATGATGGGCTTAACATCGTATAAATTATACACATGGTAATCTCCTATCTATATTTAAAAACAATGGTAGGCATCAATTATTATGTAAACTGGGTCAAATACCCATTAGTAAATTACACGATATTTTCAAAGAGTGTGACACCATCTCTTTCTTTAGCCCACTGTATGAATATTCGCGTATAATTACAGCTTTTGCCACCATAGGCGGTTCCGCGTATCGACAAACCTGAAGATCATAAACGTCATTTTCTGAAAATTAAATATATTAGCAGGGTATTGATTTTATCAATTTATCTAGTATATTTAATGACTCTACCGTTCAAAACTTTATACCTCCCTATTTTGATAACATAGAACCACCTATAATTTCATACACATACAAAAACCCAGCAGAAGTCTAATTTTAATTATACGTCGGTAACATCAGACGTGAATGTAGATAATAATACTCCTTAACTTGAAACTGTGAATCGTCGAAGTTTAGATATGTTCCCTATGGCCATGTTATTACAGGGGACCTCAATATCGTCCAGGACAGAGAGGTTAAAACTTTTGAAAAAGGACCAAAATATCGTCCTCCATCTAAAATAGATTGGAAAGAGTGTCGTCAAGTCACCAAAGATGCTCTTTCCTCGTTTTGTAAAAAGTGGTGTAAACGGAAAAATCTGATAAAAATCTCTTGATTTTTATTTAAATAAATGTATGAATGTGGTAGATAAGAGAATATCACATTTTGAAAATAATTTAGAAGTAAATAATAGAGTACATAATACACCTATTTCCAGGATAAGAAATAAACTTCAAGAACTTTCAAAGCGGTTTGTGTTTGTACCGGCCAACAAAGCAGCCAACAATGTGGTGGTGGTATGCCGTAAATACTACACGGACGTTCTTAAGAATGAAATTTTAAATTCATCTACATTCAAGTCCATCCGCTCCACAGAGAGTCATATAGTAAATACACATATCACAACCACATCAAAGCTTAAGGCTTCTTCTGAACATTTGAAGGTCCCTACTATGTATTGGCTACCTAAACTACACAAAAAACCATTTAAATATCGTTTCATCTCGGCCTCTAGTAAGTGTTCTACAACTAATCTTTCAGTGCTTTTAACAAGTTCACTAACTACTATTAAAGAGCTTATCATAAACTATTGTAATAAAATATATGAACATAGTGGTATAAACTATTTTGGAGTGTAAAAATTCTTTGGATGTTTTAGATAAATTACATGCTTTTGATGGTCCTTTTGATTCTGTTGACAGTTTTGATTTTCTACTCTTTACACTACACTCCCACACTATCTTATCAAACAAAAGTTTTCCTATTTAATTAAATGGTCGTTTGGTAAAGCTGAATGCAAATATATTTGCTGCAACTCATTTAAAGCCTTCTTCTCTAATGAGAAAGGTAAATATGCTAGATATACTTACTGGAGGTGTGATGAGATGATTGAAGCTGTTAATTTTCTCCTTGATAATATTTATGTACGTTTCGGCAACAAAGTTTATCGACAGGTTGTAGGTATCCCTATGGGCACTAATTGTGCCCTTTATTAGCAGACTTGTTTTGTACTGTTACGAATCACAGTTTATGACTAAACTCAGTAAAGACCCGTCGAAATTGCATTTAATTGATAAATTCAACAACACTTACCGTTATCTTGATGATATTTTTTCGTTAAATAATCAAGAATTTTCTCAATATACTGCTGAAATTTACCCCAAGGAACTTACTTTAAATAAATCAAATTTAAACGGTAACAACTGTCCTTTCCTAGATTTAGATATTTCGGTTTTAAACGGAAACTCCACACTAAAATTTACGACAAAAGGGACGATTTTCGTTCCCTATTGTTAATTTTCCATTTTTAGATGGTGATGTTCCTTTGGCACCATCTTACGGAGTTTATATTTCACAGCTCGTTCGCTATGCCCGTGTCTGTTGTGACGTTTTTGATTTTAACGAACGTAATCTATGTATTACTGGTAAATTATTAAACCAGGGATATCGTTACCATAAATTACTTAAAACCTTTACTAAATTTTTCCATAGATATAAAGATTTGGTTTTGAAGTTTGGTTGTACCTGTAGAAAACTTATTTCAAACGGGATAGCACATCCTCATTTTACGGAAATGTTGTTAACCGTGCCCGGAAATTTAGAAATGATCCTTGTAAACTTATCGCTCCTTTAAATAAACTTATTCTAAAGGTTACCAATTCAACACTGTAATAAGATCATTGAATATTGTTTTTATTGGTATAAATATTGATTTTGTTATCAGTAAATTAAAAGCAAACTAAATATTACTAGTATGTTATATACATATACACATTCATGGATCTACAATCTGTCGATACCTGTATCTTGGCATTGCACAAGGTCATGTTTTCTCTGACTGTTTATGACGTCTTTACACTAAATCCATTGGATGTTGGATGTGTACGGATTGATAATTTAGTCTTAGATGCATGATTTTTTATTAGTTGTTAGTGGCTTTGAACTAACTGTCAGATAACTGCGAGTACTCTCAGATCTGTTCCTAATGTCTTTTGTTGTTGGATGTACAAGTACCCTGCCACGTCCACTTGTATTTTGTCCATCTGATGAGTTAAGCCTTTTTCAACTGATTTTTATAGTTCGTTCTTATGTTGTACTGTTATATCACTGTCCCAGGTTAGGGGAGGTTGGGATCCCGCTAACATGTTTAACCCCGCCACATTATGTATGTATGTGCCTGTCCCAAGTCAGGAGCCTGTAATTCAGTGGTTGTCGTTTGTTTATGTGTTACATATTTGTTTTCGTTCATTTTTGTACATAAATAAGGCCATTAGTTTTCTCGTTTGAATTGTTTTACATTGTCATTTCAGGGGCCTTTTATAGCTGACTATGCGGTATGGGCTTTGCTCATTGTTGAAGGCCGTACGGTGACCTATAGTTGTTAATTTCTGTGTCATTTTGGTCTCTTGTGGACAGTTGTCTCATTGGCAATCATACCACATCTTCCTTTTTATAATTAATCCACACAAAAGTATGGCAACTCAGAAACAAATATGGCCATTAATCCTTACCTGGCTTCATTTGCCCGTGAATATAAGAAATTTTTAGGACCAATGATGTTGGTTGGTATTGTACCTGGCACAATTACAGGAGAGCCAACAAAACCTAGACCCTTACTTGATCATTTAAGTAGATTAATTGCCAGAACTTACGGGTTATACAATGTTCAATGCGTACAGAGAAGCCCCCACATTAGTCAGAATCGCACTCTTGCATTACATGTGTGATTTGTTTTGTGTGAAAGATTTTTCTTATATGGAGTACCCTGACAACATTATTATATTGGTCCAACGTATAACTGCAAAGTGAGTATATTTTGTAGCTTCGTGCAATACGTAGAGCTAACGTTGGTCAATTGTTTGAAAACCCCCCCAAAAAAATCAATCTTTGCACAACGTAGATTTTTGTTTTAATGTTGGCACTACGTTGGTCCAATGTATAAACCAATTCACAATGCTGCATGAGGAGAAGGATATGATTGATTGTTTGTTTGTAAGTGAGTAGTATTATGGAACTGGTACTGGGAAAGTACTGGGGAATAGAAACATGGTCACTTGGTTTTCTTCCGACCGGCAGTAAAACGCTTGCCGAAGTGGGGCGTCCGTTTGGCTGTGCGGGATGCTTAAGTTTGCAGCCTCGTCCGGTCAGAATGGGGACGTTAAATCCGATGCCTCTTGTAAAGAGAGTGTGCCACGCTCTTAGCACGTTAAGAACTATTGAAACAACTCTTTGAGGGGTCCGTAGGTGGCTAGTTGCAAGGCAAAATTTCTGTCCCTATCCACTATACCCTCATTTTCTAGTGGAAGTCCAAATTTCCCCGAACTTTATCCCGGATGGCCTCTATTACAAGACTTACCTATTGTCTTTATTGTTAACTTGTTCTCGTCCTGAACATGCATGAAATATTTAACACTGGACGTTAAGCAACCAACAATCAATCAATCCTCTCTAAAAAAGACTCAAAAATAAATTTGACACAAACATGATAGTACATCTAGGATCTGTAACCACAAAATATATCAATGCTGGTGAAGATTTGTAGTTTGAATAGCACCGACATGATGATTTAAGATTTAATGTTTTTTTTTTTTTTTTCTGTTTTAAATTCTGCGCAGTCTATTATTACACGGCATGTTGTGAACATACATAAGACAGAATACCAGAAGATATTAGAACTGCGAATGTACCCACAAAGAAAAGACTTCGGTTGCAGCCGACAGCAGTAGTTATCGACAAATACTTCCTAAATCCACTCACTGAACGCATAGCAAGAATAGAGATGACAAAATCGTACATTACGTCATTAATTTGACAAAATAAGGCCTACTCTGCAAACTGTCTGTGACGGCACCAAGATATGGGAATGACTTGAGAAAAATGCGCTATTTGAAGTATACCTTTTTAGTTTACCATCAATCACAAAGACAAAATTAAGACTGGAGTTAATTTTGTTATTGGCATACATAATGCCTTGTTTACTCTAAGACAGCGCTATCATATTGATTTTAAATCGATTTGATAACCGGAAAGGAAGGCAACTATCTTGATAGTGACTATGTTTGGAACTCTTGAACAGAAAAGTCCAGAGATAAATTTTAGGTCAAAATCAGTCAAGTAATGTCATTAAAAGAATAGGCAGAGCAATTTATACATATTACAACATCCATGATAAATTAGAAAACATTTTGAATGTGTCACCATCGTCAGGATTTGGAAAGAGATAGGGCTTCGATTATTATACATTCAAAAGTAGAAAAAAACAATTTTCAGATATTTTGTGTAGATCTAATCAAAGTTTGCAAAATGAAAAAAAGGTGACATCTAGTAAAATAATCAAGAAAGATTAACCGATTTAAGGTCACATCCAATACAATTATCTCTCAAAAGTGACTGATTAAAGTTAACATCTAATGTAAATACGATAAAAAAAAGTTGTTGAATTCATTATCAAATAATCATGAAACAAAATTGTCATTTCAGGTTACAATTATTACAGTTATTTGGTTTATACAAGTGGTCGAATTTATCCTAAAATATAATAAAATAAATAATTAAGAAGTGGACGATTTAAGGTTCCATCTTATACAATTATTTAGAGAAAATGACCGATTTAAGGTCAATCTAAAACAATTGTTTAGACAATGACGTATTGTAGGTGACATCTTCTACAAATATCTTTATTAAGTAATCGAATTTGTTGTAAATTATAGCAAAAACATCAATATAGAAAGTGGCCGATTTAAGAAGACATCTACAAAAATTATCCAGAAAAAAATGACCGATGTAAGGTTATATCTAATAAAATTATCTTTCGAAAAAGGTCGTATTTATTGTAAAATGTAATAAAAGTAACAATTCAGAAGCATAGATGTAAGTTTACATATAGTACAATTATCTGTAATAAAAATCGAATTTAAAATAAATATAGTTAATATATCGATACAGAAAATGGCCGATATAAGCCAAGGCTCCTTGTTAATGGCCGTACTTTGACCTATAATGATTAACTTTTACAAATGGTGACTCGGATTTGTCTCATCGGCACTCATACCAAATCTTTTTGTGTCTAGTGTAGGTAAGTGAAGTGTTTTAAATACAATCGGCCATACATTATGTTATTTTACATCTTAATTAAAAAATAAAGTCGCAAATAGATTTTCTTCATAGTATATACGTATACTAGTAATCACAAAATTATTTGGTGGTTGTAGATCAATTTTCTGTCTCGCATCCTTTGGCTATTTTCATACAGCACCACCCGTCATGGGCATATTATCTTCCTCATACAGGATGGTTCCAATTCTCACTGTCGGTCAGGTTCTAGTTCAACCACGTCCTTTAAGGTTACAAGATGATCCAGTACCATTCCCTTGTAATATAATGTGGCCTCCCATCTGCCTGTGAAGCCTTCTCTGGCCACAATGCTGAGCTCCTGCAGAGTGTATATTTTGACCATCAGGCGTTCGGCAACTGTTCGAAGGATGACAATATGCATTTCTTCAGTTGGCACTTTTTAACATGAGGACATCGAGCTGTTCAGCTCCTCCTGTGGCATGCATTTGTCTTTCTTTGGCAATGTGCAGTTGGCTTGACAGGATTGTTTTTTACCCTGTATCTTCTGGAGAGGTGCCCAGCTAACGTCTTCTGCTCAAGCAGGCATTAAGGTGTCCATAACTAGGCCGCGGGTCTGGTAGAACCTCCGGTTCATGGCGTGTAGCTCCTCAAGATCTATACCCTCCCATTCGGGTTGAACACATCAGATGCTAAGAGGTCTTGTCGCCAACGTGGCATCGGGTGAATCATGCAAGTGACATCTGAAACACCTTTTGATGGCGAGGTATTAGAACTTCTCTTGAAGTCTTGGATGGTCTTGTAGGTGGTCGAGAGCTCTTAAGTGTGCCCACATGTGTATGTCAACATTCCAGAATGATTGTTGAAAGTGATTATATTGTCGTCTCTTTGCAAAACATCTGACCCAGTAACAAATATAAGGAAAAGGACAAGATCGTCGTCACTGTTCAATGAATAGACAAGTCCTTTAAGTAATATAACGTATTAGCTTCTTGAGGTCTAAGGTCTTCTTTGTCGCTGGTTAACTTGCCGACTACTGTTTGTGGTGTAGGATTAAAGTTCTGGTACAGAATGCGTTCATGTGTACAGCTGTTATACCTTGTCGAATCTAGGTACCAAGAAACAACGATTAAACAGCATTTTTTGAGCGTGCAAAGTTCATTATCAACTGTCGGAAAGTATTTGTTTTCGGTAAAACAGATACACAAAATCGGATGAAGATTTCTGGTGAAGAGTTTGACATTTATACGACATTTTCTTATTTTGATGTCTGTGGGGTGATTGATCATCCGCGGAGTTTATAACTGTCCAATTGGCCAATTTACCACTCAAAAGAATACAAGGTGAGAAGATTTGACTTGATTTGCATGACTGAGGGAGGGGGGTTGATGAACAAACCGAGGACAAATAGCCAAGGCTTGTATAGGTTTTTGACTTGGACCCTAATTATGTTTTTATTGCAAATATCCATAATGCTTATGCTAATCTTTCATATTTTCACAAGTTTGGCCCTATATTGATAATGTTAATTATTCCCCTGTTAAAATATTCAGTTGGAGAGGTAATGGCATAGTTATATCTGTAATTGTATACCATGCTGAAATGAGGACCATTTTGATATATAGGTTTAGGTTCAAAATCAGCCTTGTAAGAGTAAGAAGTGGTTCTTCTCAGAATTGGTCTATTTGTTTAAAGAATCGTATATAATAATAATATATAAGAACATTTTCTTTTATTTTTATTGCTAAAAGTAAAGATAATTAGATTCAAGGTTTGAATGAAATACATTTGTAGTTTGTATAATAATATAGACAAAGAATGTCACATTGTCAAACTGTTGATAGACATTTCCACTAAAACATAGTAGTGTTATATCCTAGAAGGAATAAAGTATACCTCTACCTCATTTTTAATGAATGATTTCCTTCACTTTTATTTTAATCACTTAATCCTTGTAGTACATAAATCACATTGAATTATCCTTTTCCATTCACATTGCTTTATTCTCATATACAGCAATTTTGAAGAAAAAATAACACGTTTATGATGAACATTTAGGAGTTAATCCTCCCTTTTATGGTTTTCTCCAGTTGACACCATAAAAGCTATGTTTTTACTTTAAGTGTAAATGTATAGGTCTCTTTCTCACAGTTTGGACATATTCATTTGATCTGAAATATAATAATAATGAAAATTAACAACTTGTTGGTCATAATGCAAGTAATTGTAAACCACCACCATAATTTATCACAAAACTTCACACATACATGAAGATGTATTGAAATAAATTGAAATATTTCAACTTCATTTATCCTCATTAATTGAATCAGTAATCAATGTATAAATATATTATGATCATTATAACTTTTCCAAAGATTGTAATCACCTTTATCATTAATGATGGTTCAAAACACACTGTCAGTAAATTATCCAAACATCAAGACTTGTGAAATCAGGACCCAAGAAAATACATGTATAATGAAACTGTTTGTTAACTTTAATGCTGTGCAGCATTAAATAATTAAAAATCTTGATTGTTTTGAAGTTTTTACAAAAATTAACTGATCATATTTTAAAAGTGTTATTATAATCCTATATACTGTATATATAATGGCAGCAATGAACATGAGCTTGAAGTTATTTACATAATTAAAGAGGTGCACTGTGTTCAATTATAATCTTGTCTTGGGGAGTGATACATCCTACTTTGTAAAGAATCACTCTGATTCAAACAAAAAATTCTCTGAAACTGACATTATCAAGATGCTTGATTTCTTGATTGACAACATATTTGCTACGTTTGGGGGACGTGTTTTTCAACAGACTGTCGGCATTCCAATGGAAACCAACTGTGCCCCTCTTCTTGCCGACTTGTTTCTTTAATATTATGAGGATGACTTCATACAGGAACTGGGGGCCTCGGTGGCCGAGTGGTCTAAGTAGTTACTACTGTAATCACTAGCCAGTCAACACTGAGGTTGTGAGTTCGAACCCCGCTCGTGCGGGTGCACTCGACTCCAATCTTAATTGACTAGGATTGTCAGTTTTCCTATCGAAGGTCGGTGGTTTTCTCCGGGCACTCCGGCTTCCGCCACCAATACAAACTGGCCGCCACGAAATAGCCCAAAAGCGGTGCTTAAAAGTGGCGTTAAAACACCAAAAATCAAAAATCAAATCATACAGGAACTTCTTAGGAAGAAAGATAAGAAGTTAGCAATATCCTTTAACTTTACTTTCTGCTATATAGATGATGTTCTCTCACTAAATAATTCAAAATTTGGTGACTATGTTGAACGCATCTATCCCATCGAACTAGAGATAAAGGATACAACAGATACAGTTAAGTCTGCCTGCATATCTTGACTTACATCTAGAAATTGACAATGAGGGTCGGTTGAAAACAAAACTTTACGACAAAAGACATGATTTCAGCTTCCCAATTGTGAACTTTCCATTTCTATTTAGCAACATTCAAGCAGCACCTGCATACGGAGTATATATCTCCCAATTGATTCGATATTCCCGGGCTTGTATTTCCTATCATGATTTCCTTGATAGAGTGTTGCTTCTCACAAGGAAGCTATTAAACCAAGAGTTCAATATGGTGAAGTTGAAATCATCCCTTCGTAAATTTTACGGACGCCATCACGAATTGGTTGACCGTTATGGAATAACCGTTTCACAGATGATATCGGATATGTCGTAACTCAATCCACTTCCCTTTTCACCACGAATGTGACCTACCGAATTAGACTATTTACCGTGTTTGTTATAACATAAGGAACACGACGGGTGCCACATGTGAAGCAGGATCTGCTTACCCTTCCGGAGCACCTGAGATCACCCCCAGTTTTTGGTGGGGTTCGTGTTTTTTTTTATTTTTTAGCAATGGCGTTGTCAGTTTATTTTCGATCTATGAGTTTGACTGTCCCTCTGGTATCTTTCGCCCCTCTTTTGTACCAAATTTAAATTATGATCATTAATGCAAACAGTTTATTTAATGAAATTATAGATTTCAAATTTAGTTTGAAATGACTAAAAAATGGATTTAAGGCTACTAGTAAACTAGGAAACTACTGATTAAATTTATAAAACCATTACATTTTGTACTATCATTGGTTTATCATTGGCAATCATACCACATCTTCATTCTTTATACTGAAATTTACTTGTCTTGTCAATCCATTTGATGGCAAATTAACACCAGTTCTCCCTCAGGATCAAACTCATGAAGACATGAATGTTCACAGATTTTTTAAAAATTTTGTAGGGACACTTCATTTGGCAATAGTAATTCAAAAATGTGTTCAGATTTGAAAGAGTTGCTCTGGTTGCTATGGAAACAGCATGTCATATTTCTGATAATGTAATTTAGACTAAAAAATCAGTTTCTTGATAAAAGATACAAATTGCAAAGACATTGTTCAATTAAATGAATATGTCCGATTGATAGTATGAGAGCTCATTGTATAGGACCCTTCGATGTTATTCTTAAAAAACTTAGGAATTTTCACAGGAAAAATATATTAATTGCACCAAACACCATTAACTGTAGTATAGATATTTTAAATAAGCAACCAAAGACAATCAATTAAGAAAAAAAATGGTGGGGTAAACATTATTTTTTTTACAATAACCATTGAAATCTTTCAATTAAGCATCATTTTTGTCAGAGAGTTACTTCCCTTTTATTGCCTCTTCTATTAAGAAACAAAATCAATCTATATCCATAACAACATAACAGACGACACAAGATGTTAATATGTTTGTACTTAGTTTAGAAATAATCAGATAAGAGTGAGATGAATTGTAGTGTCAGTTTTTTTGACACATCTGTGTGTTGCAGTAGTTCAGTTTGCAATGTTCATTTAGAAAACAAATATTGGTTAAAAAACGGTCTAAGAATAAATCTGTTCGATGTGCTATTCCTATACTGCTGTCACTCCATAAGAAGACAAATCCAAGAGCGGAGAGAAACATAACAAAGGATGCAATGATGAAGATCCACAGCAGTACTGGCATAGTACCGGCTATTGGAACCCGTAAGTATTATAAAAATTTAACACCAATCAATTTTTAGCTGATCAAAATATTCAAATAATAATATATATGGATGATCTGCATTTTAATCAAATATTTCTGACCCCATTTCATCTTGCAACGCCAACAGATCTTGAAGTAGAGGTGAATCACCACAAATATTTTAGGAAATTACGAATGAACCGACAGTGATACTAACACTTATTAATTTACTATATGATAAATTGTAAAACAGTAATTAAAGCTTCAGCGTATTGATGAACACACCTTACAATACTTCCACAAACATAGCTATAAATTTTTTTTAAACAAATTACCTCCCTTTGAAAATTGTTAGGCTAACAAAAGTTGATGCTGCCTCCCTTAAATTTTGTTATATAAAAATATTCTGACTTTTAAGTGACATAAGAGATATTAAGCACACTTCAAACCATTGCATTTGTTAAAAAAAAATATTTTTAAAGAAAATTTTGCTAGAATATTATTCTAGCATGCAAATATAATTTACCTTAAAATATTTTCAGATAAAAAGTATATTATAAGTAAACATCCATTTATAAGTATTATGTGCAATATAATGTTAAATATCATTATCTGCATCACATATCAGTCAGTTGTGGATTAATTGATTGATTGTTGGTTGCTAAACGTCCAGTGGCAAATATTTCATGCATATTCAGGACGAGAACAAATTAACAATATTACGATAGGTAGGTTCTGTAATGTTGTCAGTTGTGGAGGTTCACTGTGATTGACAATAAAATTGCTAACTTTACTATAGCAGTTGGCAAAGCCATCGAACAATTAATCTGTCTTCTGTATTATATAATGAATAATTCTTTATGGAGTTTGTATAAATGCACTCAACTATTTACTGAAACACAAAAAATGCTTAATTTATATTTATGTGTTGCGCCTCCTGACAAACTGTTACTTTTGGGCTAATCCCCGCCCCCTATATTTTATGGAAATTTTGATAAAAATGTGTAAAGTCCAGATATTTTTGGTAAATCACCATTAAGGAAACAAATTCCTTATTAAATAATTTTAAATCATAAACCTACTTAGTGCTTTTACTTTTGATTTTTTATAGCAATTTTATGTATGTGCATATAATATTTTGAACTTTAATACAATAAGAAGCAACAATTTTTCAAGTCAACTTTCAACACTGCTGAGTTTTATTGCTTAAATGTATTAACTTTCAATAAAATGTATCAGAATATAATATATATGTTTCTTAAATTATTGAGTGTAACATGTTTTTTTTTTTTTTTTTTACAAACAGCTATCTGTTCAAACTGCAGATAACGCTTATCATCAGGCAAACCAGATGAACATGTTGAAGTTACAGTACCAAATGAGCAAATCCCTGTAGAGCTATTGTTAGAGGTATTTTGTATATTATTATTATAGTATTACTAAATTATATATATTGATAAATAATTTTAATTTGATATTTAATTGCATTTTATGCTATTAAGACAACATTAAATCAATTAGAAACCCTTCTGATTAAGTATCATTATTAGACCAAAACATATAGTAAAAATATGGATGAGCTTTAAAATACTTAATAATGTTATCAATATTTTATACCAGACATAATGACATAAACTCAGTATTTCGTTGTATCATTTTCGCCTTTGATATTTATTTACTCAATAATCTTGATATTTGAATTCATCTGGAACTTGAAAGAATTAGTGAATGAATTGATGTAGATATTCAAAAGGCAATCATACCACATCTTCTTATTAATATATATATATTTCTTAAAGTATCTTTGCTACAAAAGTCTTACAGTAACAGTACAAAAAATCTTGAAAAAAATAAATAGAATTGTGATAGGATTGCAAATGAGAAAACTCAACACTTCAAACCAAATGTCTGATAAGAACATTATATTTAGTAAAGGTTATACTATAAGGCTTTCAACACAGAGCAAAATATTACATACAAGAAAAATAGACAGATTTAAATAAAACAAATATATATCCATTTTGTTACATCTGGTGATCCGTTTATTTGGCAATCGCCAATGACAGTCAGCAGGGTTTATCCGTTGTTCGAAAAATATACTTTTTCACTTTTTGGTCTTTTGGAAAATGTTGTTTGTGCATTTAGACCCTCTACCAAGAAATTTGTTTTGCATGCACACGTATAAAACTGCGGTTTTATCCAACGCAATCATAGGTTTGAACGGTGTTTTCAATTTAGACTTGTTTATATTTTTCGTTTGGGCTTGTATTATATTTGCTTTCGGGTTTATATGACCCGTTCATCCTATAACGACTCTTCAAAATTCAAGAGTCTATCATAGATTGAGGTAAATTATATGGCCTTCCAAATACCGTTTCGATTCCTAATATCACTGAAGAGACATTAATTGTCGAAATCCGGATATGGTGTACTAATTTTTGCACCTTTTGTTTGCGGTATACATCTTTTCCGCAAGTTTATTGTTTTCTGTTTAGTATTAAATTAATTGTTAAGATCCATTTTGTTACATCTGACGATCCGTTTATTTGGCAGTCAGCAGGGTTTAAGAACATCCGTTGTTCGACCTACTAGTCAAATGCGTTTTGTTAAAATATACTTTTCACTTTTTGGTCTTTTGGAAAATGTTGTTTGTGCTGTATTTAGACCCTCTACCAAGAAATTTGTTTTGCATGCACACGTATAAAAATTGCGGTTTTTATCCAACGCAATCATAGGTTTGGACGTTGTTTTCAATTTAGACTTGTTTATATATATATATATATAAATGTTTTGTGTTTGGCTGATTTTACTCTATACCATTAAACTAGTTAAGGTGGCTGGGGCGTCTTAATTAAAATCCATAGAATATTTTAATAATTTGTCAAAATGAAGTTTTTATTATGCTTTTTTATGCCCCCGCCGTAGCGGAGGGGGCATTAAGTTTTACCCTTGTCCGTCTGTACGTACGTATGTACGTACGTCCCAAAACTGGTTTCCGTTCTTTAACTTTAGTTTGCCTCAATCAAATGTTATGAAACTTTACACAATGCTTCTTACCACAAAACACAGATCAAGTTTGAATTTTGGTGGCGTCACTTTTACCGTTCTAGAGTTATGCCCCTTTACAAATGGAATAATTGCTGAATTTTTCGTTTCCATTCTCTAACTTTAGTTTGCCTCAACCAATTGTTATTAAACTTATACACAATGCTAATTACCACAAAACACAGGTCAAGTTTGAATTTTGGTGGCGTCACTTTTATCATTCTAGAGTTATGCCCTTTACAAATGGAAAAAATGCTGAATTTTTCGTTTCCATTCTCTAACTTTAATTTGCCTCATCCAATTGTTATGAAACTTATACACATTACTTATTACCACAAAACAGAGATCAAGTTTGAATTTTGGTGGCGTCACTTTTACCGTTCTAGAGTTATGCCCCTTTACAAATGGAAATTCCTGAAATATTTGTTTCTGAATATAGCACAGACCTTCTCGGCAAAAAGGTTCCTTGTGACATGCAGCCAAGTCAAGTTTTTCATGAACAATACCAATAGCAAAACAAATAAGTGAAATAAAATTTTGAGTACAAATATGGTAGAGTGTTTAGTTCAATTATGTTAATGAAGCTCTCATTTCATTATCACTGTTATATGTAATTTTATCTTTTGAGATTGACTGACAAAAATTTAGCTTTAAACATTAATTGAGAGAAAAGAGAAGACAAATGTTATAGTTCAGATTCATGTAAAAAACTTTTGAATGATCACCAAAAGGTACTTTTCATTTTAACATTATTACAGATTATCTAATCTTTAACATTAGAAAATAAATTTTAAAATATTGAATAGAGGTGTATTGGATTAACACAATAAGATGAAGTCATATCAATGAGACTACATAACCATTACAGAGAAGAAAAAAATAAACAGACATATATATAAACAATACTCATTTAAAATTTTATGATTGTCAGTCTACTCATATTATAAGTTTCAAGAAGTGTTCTCTTGCATATATACTTTAAAAGCTAGAATATTAAAAAAAATGAAATGTAATTTTAGACCACTAGCAATGGCAGTCATTAAATTAATAGAATTTGGATTTTGTGAATATATTTCATGTGTCTTAAATTATTATGAACATTATCAATCTACACTGATTGTTATGTCCTGCTTATGATAGTAGAGGCCGACATTATGTTTTTTGGTCTGTGCATCAGTCTGTCCGTTCATTCGTTTGTTCATCTGTCTGTTTGTTTGTTTGTCCTTCTGCCTGTCTGTCCGTCCAGATTCAGTTTTAGGTTAAGACAGTTTTAATGACATTGAATTTTCAACAACTTGAAGCTTAGCACATATGTTCCTAATGATGTGTTCTTCCTTAAATGTGTGCCAAAGTAGGGTTTTGACCCAAATATTTTGGCTGCTTTATCATGAAAATAAAAAATGAAATTGCAATCAGTGTACTGTGGACATATTTTTCTTGTTATATGGCATTTGCAAAAGTGTTTCAAGATGACATATCTGTTGGGTTGTAATTTATGTATGATTAGACAACCAATCCAGAATATATATAACTTAAAGCATATTTTTCTTAGGAAAAAACAACAGATGGTAATAGTCAAACAGAGAGTGAAAGTATGTGCTTTGAGACAGATGATAGTCAATATTCAGAGGCATCAGTTTGTATGATGGACAAATTACAGAGGCTGAATTCCTTCCTGGCAACATCAGACGTATCACCTGTGAAGGAAAAATTGATTCCATTATTAGCATCTACAGATAAAACCAAGCAGAGATGCGTGTCAAAAGCACTGCAGTGTATGTCCGTAATATGTGAAACCATCTGCCCTGGAGAGGGAGACACTTTGAAAAATTTGATGTTTAAGTCTGTTTTTCGGCACATAAACCTGAAAAGTCCTCTACGCTTGATGAAACAGCACTAATACTAAAGGACACATATAATTCTGCAGAAACATGGACATTAAGAAGACAAATTCTATCAGTCTTATCTAGAAATTACAGCTTTGATGAGGTCAGAGAGGTATGTTGCATCTTTTTGCAAGTAATTTATGTCATTTAAAGCCAAAATATTTATTACATGGAATTTATTTTAATATGTGGCATTAGAATGGAGATAACTGGATTGTATTTTAAGCTTGGCCTTCGTAAAACTTAATTTTACTGTCGCAAATATCCGTTTCCCTAGCTCCTCTACGCCTTGCTAGGCAAACTCAATTTGAAACAGTAAAATCTACATTTTACGAAGGCCAAGCTTAAGATACAATACTGTTATATCCAAATTTTTCAGATATTTTTTTATTGATAATATTTCTGTTGCTTTTCTATCTATTCAATTTGTATTTTTTTTAGATATACCGGATCTGACAAAGTACAGATTTTATTCTGCCAAACAGCACAGTGATGAAGTAGTTGTGGCCTCCCAGTGTCCAGAGAAAAACTAACAAGAAACAAGATAGACATAGCAGAGTTGGAACACTTCATAGATTTCAACATCAGCTCAGATGTTGTAAAAGATCTGCCTTTTGGTATGAAGACTATGAAGCTAACATCTGGAGAAATAGTCAATGTTCCAAATTTGATACGAAGCCTTGCACCGTCATCCCTTGTTAACCAGTACATCCAGTTCTGTGATTCAGAAAATGATGGTCATTTAGGTAAGATTATCAATATAAATAAACACTTTTAAACATACAATTTATTTTGATTTGAGCGTCACTGATGAGTCTTGAATAGATAAAACTCGCATCTGGTGTAGGAAAAATTATAAACCTGGTACCCTTGATAAGTATTAAACACAGATACAGCTGTTAAAAAATTTAAAAAATAAAGGGCTGAAAAGAAATTGACAGTCATCGAGAAGTAAATTGCATTATGCATGTATCTAGTACTCTAGTATTGGTGGCTACAAGAAACATGGGGAAACCTTAACAGCTAATGTGTGTTGATTTGAAAAAGACATTGCACACATAATATAGATTTTTCACAGAAAATAATGATGTCGCAGTCATTAATATATTCTTTTATATACCAGCTTTGATAAGTGTTTGGTACTACTATAAATTAAAGACATTGCACACATAATATAGATTTTTCACAGAAAATAATGATGTCGCAGTCATTAATATATGCTTTTATATACCAGCTTTGATAAGTGTTTGGTACTACTATAAATTTTCACTTCGTACTATGAACATCAAAATTATTTATTTTGTAAAAATATTTCCTTTCTCTATTAGAACTGTACACGTATACCTAACAACAAAATTATTTTCATTTACCTGTGTTTAAAGTTATTGCAAATGGCTGATATTTTTGTTCGAGCATATTGTTTTTCTTAATTGTTTAACATTTCATACCGATATAACATGTTACTTTTATTATTCTTCCCTTAGTTTATTTATTTTGTATTTGCATTGTATCATAGGTCAAATTTATTTGTTCAGTGTATGTTCACTCGTGTTAATATGTCCTTTGATTGAGTTAAGCTATTTCAGTTGATATTTTATAGTGTGTCTTTCTATGTTGTGATGTTACACTATTGTTTCAGAAAAAGGGTGAAGGTTTGGTACCATTAAAATGTTTAAACCCGCTGCATTTGTTTGCACCTGTCCTAAGTCAGGAATCTGATGTTCAGTAGTTGTCGTTTGTTTATGTGGCTCATAAATGTTTCTCGTTTCTCGTTTTTTATATAGATTAGACCGTTGGTTTTCCCGTTTGAATGGTTTTACACTAGTAATTTTTGGGGCCCTTTATAGCTTACTGTTCGGTGTGAGCCAAGGCTCTGTGTTGAAGACCGTACTTTGACCTATAATGGTTTAATTTTATAAATTTTGACTTGGATGGAGAGTTGTCTCATTGGCACTCATACCACATCTTCTTATATCTATTTTATTCATAATAACATTAAAACTAGAGTGCACACGCTGAAATGTCTCGCCTTCTTTACTAATCATTGATATTATTTTGATAGTTATAAATATACAGCTTTACTTCAACTATCACACAAACTTAACATGATCCAAGAAAATGAGGTCAAGGTCATATAAACAAAACAAGAAATACATGTACACCTTACAATCATTCAATACACTAAAAATAGGTGACCTAATGCTTATAGTTACTAAGATACAGACTTAACCAAGAAAACTAAACATTGACTAATGAACCTTGAAAATGAGGTCAAGGTCAGATGAACCATGCCAGGCAGACATGTACAGCTTGCAATCCTTCCATACAACAACTTTAGTCATAAACGACATTTTCTTAAATTAAAATATATAAATAGAGGTATTGATTTTATTAACTTATCTAGCATATTCAATGACTCTTCCATCTATAGCCACCAAATACCTCCATATAGAACCACCCATTATTTCGTATTATTATAAAAAAAAACGAGCAGAAGTTTGATTTTTAATTATACGTCAGTTACATCAAACGTCAATATAGAAAATAATGTTCCTTCCACTTGAGACTGTGAAACTTTTAGTTTTAGATATGTTCCCTATGGTCATGTTATTACAGGAGACCTCAACATCGTCGAAGACCGTGAGGTCAAAACTACCGAAAGAAAGGACCGAAATACCGTCCTCCATCTATAATAGATTGGAAACAGTGTCGTCAGGTCATTAAAGACGCTCTTTCTGCTAACTTTAAAAATTGGTGCAAACGTGAAAAATCTGATGAAAAATCTCTAGACAGTTATTTGAATAAAATTATGAATACTGTTAATATTCGAATATCTCATTTTGAAAACAATACTGAAATTAATAATAGGGTCCATGATATTCCCATTTCTAGAATAAAAAATAAACTCCAAGTACTCGCAGAGCGGTTTGTAATCGTACCGGCAGACAAGGCAGCCAATAATGTAGTGGTGGTATGACGCATATACTACACGGAAGTTCTTCAAAACGAAATTATCAATTCCTCTACATTCAGGTCCGTACGCACCACTGAGAGTCAAATCGTTAACAAGCATATCACTGCCACTACCCAGCTTAAAGCCTCTTCCGAACATTTGAAAGTCCCTACCATGTACTGGTTACCGAAATTACACAAAAACCATTTAAATTCCGTTTCATCTCCGCATCTAGTAAGTGTTCTACTACTAATCTATCAGTGCTTCTTACTACCTCCCTTACTCCTATCAAAGAACTGGTTATTAACTTTTGTAATAAAGCTTATGAAAATAATGGTATTAATTATTTTTGGAGTGTTAAAAATTCTTTACAGGTTTTAGATAAAATACATGCTTTTGATGGTCCTTTAATTCTGTTGACAGTTATGATTTTTCTACTCACTACACTACACTTCCACACAATCTAATAAAGAAAAAGTTTGCATATTTAATAAAATGGTCTTTCGAAAAATCTCATAGTAAATTTATTTGCTGTAACTCGTTTAAAGCCTTTTTCTGTAACGAAAAAGGAAAGTATGCTAGATACACTTACTGGAAATGTGAGGATATGATTGAAGCTTTAAATTTTCTCCTAGATAACATATATGTACGTTTCGGCGATAAAGTGTATCGTCAGGTAGTAGGTATTCCTATGGGCACTAACTTCGCCCCTTTAATAGCAGATTTATTCCTGTATTGCTATGAATCTCAGACCAAACTCAGTAAAGACACATCATTGTTACATTTGGTTGATACATTCAACAATACCTACCGTTATCTGAATGATATTTTTTCGTTCAATAATCCAGAGTTCTCTAAATATACTACCGAAATTTACACAAAAGAACTTACTTTAACTAAATCTAACATAAACAGCAGCAGTTGTCCTTTTCTAGATTTAGACATTTCAATTTCTAAAGGGAAACTCCGTACTAAAATTTACGACAAAAGAGACGACTTTTCATTCCCTATTGTTAATTTTCCTTTTTTAGACGGCGATGTGCCTTTGGCTACATCATACGGTGTTTATATATCCCAACTAGTTCGGTATGCCCGTGTGTGTAGTGATGTCATAGATTTTAACGAACGTAATCAATGCATCACAGGTAAATTATTAAGTCAGGGATTTCGTGATCATAAATTACTTAAAACTTTTACTAAATTCTTTCATAGATACAAAGATTTAATTAGTAAATTTGGCTGTACCTGTAGAAAACTTATTAAAAATGGTATTTCACATCCTACATTTTACGGTAATATTGTACTTAAAGCGCGGAAATCACTATGTGATCCGTTTAAACTCATCGAACCTTTAAACAAACTTATTAGTAAGGGTTATCGTACCAATGTTGTAATTAGATCTCTAAATATAGTTTACATTGGCACTAATATCGATTTTGTCATTAGCAAATTAAAACATAACTAAATTTGTATTTTCTTTTCAAACGGGATGTATAGAGACACACATACGTTCATTTTTATCGATAAAGAAGTCACTCCTAACTATCCTACTACCTGTCGATACATTTATTTTTGGTATTGCACAAGTCATGTCTTCATTGACTGTTCATGACGTTAGAAAACTAAATCCCTGGGAGGTGTTTTAGTTGATTTCAGTCTCTGATGCATGATTTTTATTATTAATTGTTTTGGTTTTAACTAGCTGTCAGTAACTGCGAGTACTCTCAAATCGTACTTTAATTTGACCTGTTGATACTAGTTGTAATGCTTTTTTGTTATTTAATGTTAACATGGATCTTGTCTATATACCAGCTTTGATTATTTGGAATAACTACAAATTTTCACTTCTTCGTACTATGAACAACAAAATTATTTCATTTCTCCTTAAATAATGTTCTTGCACCTGTACAGGAAGTTTTATCTAACACTAATTGTATAGTTTTATTGTTGATATTCACCCCATATGTATCAAGTGTTAGATTAGTTTTATTGATATTAAAGAAATTTCTTGGTATTCCTAAACGGAAGATTTTATACACACAGAAGTAGAAGTATACTTAACAACAAAATTATTTTCATTTACCTGTGTATAATATGACGCAGGTTTTTTCAAAAGTGGTGATTTTCTAATTTTTATTAACTATGTATTTGCATTCAGGTATCACAGATCAAATTTATTCGTTCATTGTGTGTTAATTTACGTTTTTTGATTGAGTTAAGCCTTCCAATTGATATCTTATAGTGTCTTTCTATGTAGTGATGTTATACTATTGTTTCAGAAAAAGGGAGAAGGTTTGGTACCATTAAAACGTTTAATCCCGCTGCAAATGTTTGCACCTGCCCTAAGTCAGGAATCTGATGTACAGTAGTTGTCGTCTGTTTATGTAGTTCATACGTGTTTCTCGTTTCTCGTTTTTATATAGATTAGACCGTTGGTTTTCCCGTTTGAATGGTTTTACACTAGTAATTTTTGGGGCCCTTTATAGCTTGCTGTTCGGTGTGAGCCAATGCTCCGTGTTGAAAGCCGTACCTTGACCTATAATTGTTTACTTTTATAAATTGTTACTTGGATGGAGAGTTGTCTCATTGGCACTCATACCACATCTTCCTATATCTATTGACCTATTGCTTATAGTAATAGAAAAACAGACCAAAACACAAAAACTTAACACTGAGCTATGAACCGTGAAAATGAGGTCAAGGTCAAATAAAACCGGCAAGACTGACATGTACATCATAAAATATTTCCATACACCAAATGTAGTTGACTTATTGCATATAGTATTAGAAAAAAAGACCAAAACACAAAAATTTAAAATTGACCACTGAACCATGAAAATGAGGTCAAGGTCAGAAGACACCTGCCAGCTAGACATGTACACCTTACAATCATTCCATACACCAAATATAGTAGACCTATTGCATACAGTATAAGAAAAGCAGACCAAATCACAAAAACTTAACTATAACCACTGAACCATGAAAATGAGGTCTAGGTCAGATGACACCTGCCAGTTGGACATGTACACCTTACAGTCCTTCCATACACCGAATATGCTAGACCTATTGCTTTTAGTATCTGAGATATGGACTTAACCACTTAAACTTAACCTTGTTCACTGATCCATGAAATGAGGCCGAGGTCAAGTGAAAACTGTCTGACGGGCATGAGGACCTTGCAAGGTACGCACACACCAAATATAGTTATCATATTACTCATTATAAGAGAGAAATTACCATTACAAAAAATCTTAACTTTTTTTTTCAAGTAGTCACTGAACCATGAAAATGAGGTCATGGACAATGGACATGTGACAGACGGAAATTTCGTAACATAAGGCATCTATACAAAGTATGAAGCATCCAGGTCTTCCAACTTCTAAAATACAAAGCTTTTAAGAAGTTAGCTAACGCTGCCGCCGCCGCCGGATCACTATCCCTATGTCGGGCTTTCTGCGACAAAAGTCGCAGGCTCGACAAAAATTGGTGTGTTATCAAATTGAAATTTATATGTGTATATCAATTAAAAGTGTACATGACTAATTTGTAATTGTAGGAAGAAGTACAATGTATAAGATACTTAATGACTGTGCTGCTTCCGTTAGAACGTGTGTTGAGGGACTTGATTCTTACGTTGCCGAGGGTGGAAAGACATTTCAAGATCTTGAAATAATCATTGAAAAGCTTAGTGCATCAAGTGAAAAGAAGAAAGAATTGAAGTCAAAATTGTTGAATGGGAAGCGATACATAAAGTCAGATTTTAAGGTATTTGAAAACACATTGAATGTCTAAATTATGTTATTGGAAACGTTATAATTAAACAAATTGTCTGTGACATTTTAGCTTAAGTGAACTACAGTGTGCGCTAGCTGTAATTGTCACTCCTCACCGTCTATATATTGATACCATAAGGCACATTTGAACCAATGTTGGATGGAATTACTTCTTTGAAAAATAAAAAATATCCAAGTTTACTTCAACTGGTAGGACTGAAAATAACTAGGAATTTTAACCAAAGCATTGTTCAGTTGAGCAATAGAGACTCCTGTTTTCGCTAGTAATGATCTATGTGTTTTATAATTAAACCCATGTTACTTAGTAATTTACATGTGATCTCTTTATTTTTTGGATGTACCAATGATATAGATACTAAATTAAACATCACAAGATTTATAAATGTCATGTAAAGTTGTGTATTTTTATATAGTTATTGTTGCTTTTTGAGACATTTTTTATTTTTCAAACAAGTACATGTATTCAGGATAATATCATCTCAATTCCTAATATGCATTTATTTCATTTCTGATAAATGCTCATCATTTTTCAAATGATGATCTATTTGTATGTTGTGCATGGGACAACAGATTTATGATGTTTCTGTTTATCCTTTTTCTTTCTTCAGTTTGTGACAAATCTTTCTAATGGTTTAGATTTTTTTAATCAAAAGGTACATATCCAAAAGGAGAATGCTGTTCCAGATCATTGCCAAAATGTTTGCTCTAAGTAATAGTGAAAAGTGCTTCTCCCAAAGTTGTAACACCCAGCATAAACACAGTTGTGTACAGTGTATTGACTTGGCAGATTTGTTAGCTGAAATAAGTACGCTAACACATGATGGTACATGGGACAATAAAGATTCCATTGTATTCCAGGTAATTTTTATCAATTAATTTCCACTTCATTGACTAAATGGAGAAGTATACAAAGGAATTTTAAGCAATTTTTAAAGCAAATTATTCAATACATTGTCCAAAACAAATACATTTTAGTACAAAAAATAATTTTAAAACTCCTTTTTTTCTCCAAATAGCCATCATAAAATGCAGTTACCTCCCTTGATCGTCATGAAAAGAATATGTGATCAGTGGAATTGCCCTGACATTAATAGTATACATGTATGTAAGGGCTTAGGTTGTTGAATTGTATTAAAAAAAAAGAGACTGTATAAATTAAAAATTAACCACTTTTCTTACCATAATTTAATTTTTCAGGTTGAAAATGCTGTAGAAACTATAAAAGATTGGAAAAGTCATGCTATGAGAGCTAGGAATCAAGAAGGTGCAAGGCTAGATCTATTAAAGAATTTAAATGAAAATCAAGCACTCATCACATGTGACAGGGTAATGAAATTTCTACCACGCAAAATTAGAGAAGGCCAGAGAGTGGTTCGCCAAACGTGGAATCAACTGGCACATTTCAGTAACTTTGTACAAACAAGGGGAAGAACTAAAGACAATAACACATGTACACATTTTTTCATCTCAGGTAATAAAAAGATATTGCTAGGTTTTTTGTAAAGAACAAAACTATTAAGGGATATAATTATCTATTATTTCAAGTTTTCAGCTTTTGAAAAAGAATTTCTTCAGATATTTTATTAACTTTCAGAAATCTTTTGGTAATTGGAAAATATTCATTGCATATAAGTTAGGCTAATTGATATTTAATTTCAATATCAAAACTTTCAAATAAATTTTGTAACCTTTTTTTTTTGTTTTCTGTAAATTCAGAAATTATTGCAAAAATGTGACCGGGTTGTTTTAATTTATCACAATAATTCATAATAAAAACAGGCAATTACTTTTTGAATTTACAAAAAATCATTTTTGCTGCAATCAATTATAAACCCTGATTTCCCTATTCTTTATTTCTGTATCAAAGTTGCATTCTTTTAACTTATTTAATAGTTTGATTCAAATGGCTTGTTACAAGTAATATAACATTGTCATGATCTATTTTAGATATCTCAAGATGGTTCTGTTACTGCTTCTGTGTTGTGTGATGTAGTCCATGAACTGACAAAACAAGTACCAAACATACAGGAGGTGAACTTCTTCTCAGATAATGCAGGATGCTACAAGAACACAATGATGGTGGTAGTCCTTAGAGCTGAACTGGGGGATAAGTTGAAAACATACAACTTCAGTGAAGCACAGGATGGCAAAGGTAAAATGTCATAGTTTGCAACTCATTTTTTCAAAAGAAAAATCTTTCAAGTCAGCTTTTGATTGAAGGATTTTTGTGTTTTTTGTTGTCCTCAGATGGAAAAAGAATAATCAAAATTTAATTTTTGTAACCTGCAAATGAATTTTGTATTGTCCAAATGGTATACATGTATAATGATAATTATTTTAAAGCAATTTTAAAGGTCTTGCCCTCTGTTGACCATGTCTGTTTCTGATATTTGGATCATTGCATTTGTATAAAAAGGCTAGTATGCAGAAAATCTCTTTTTTCTTGTAGTTTCTCACATACACAATTAATGTATATAAATATTGATATTGCAACCATTGCATTCTATGTAGTGACAGTTTACATATTTTTGCAGGTCCATGTGACCGCAGGGCTTCACATATCAAGGCATATGTTAGAAGATACATTAATGAGGGTCATGATGTCACATCTGCAGAGGAGATGAAACAGGTAAGTCTGAAAAAAAGAGTTTAAATTTAGTATATGACAATTTATATGCAAAGCTAAAGAGTAAGAAGTATATCAATTACAAATAAATTTCTTCGCCGAGCGCAGCTGGATACGACCACAGAAGTCCAACCCTGAACAGTTGGGGCAAAAATGGACACATTATTCGCGCTTGATACAGGTCTGAATTTGGATTGTAATTAAATATTTGACACATAAAAGGTTTATGACACAGAATAACTGTAGTCAAAAAACTTAGAATTGGTTATATGATTTGAATTTATATTCATTTTTTTGCTTTTGTGCAATACACTTTGCCGTTGCGAATTGAACCCCCCCCCCCTTTTTTTTGAAGAAATGTTCTTTTTAATTTCTTAAATCTGAAATGAGGAAAAATTGTCCCCCTCACAATTTCTTTTACCCCTCCCTCCCCAATTTTTTTCACCCCCTTTTTCCAAAAAAAAAATCTTTCCCTCAATTCAAATTTCAGGAGTTTGCAACCATAATTACCCATCTAAATACATCATAAAAGTCTTAGAATAGAAAATGACATACATAATCATGGCTAAAATTAATATTCCTTAATCAGCATTTTTAAATAGTAACTTCTAAAAATAAATTGACAGCTAATCACCTCAAGACAATACAACATTTCTTTATACATAATTTAAAAGCAGTGTAAGGGAGGTAATCCAAACATAACATTGTACTTTTTTTAATTGTCCTTTAACCAGGAAACCCTTGTTTTTCCCCCTTTTTTGCCCCTAATTCCTAAACGGTTTGAGCCATAACCCCCCAAAGCCCAAGGGTGACTGGGGACTAGAAGTATGGTCACCATTGGTCTTCCTCCGACCGGCGGTAAAACCCTCGTCAGAGTGGGGCGTCCGTTTGGCTGTGCGGGATGTACAAATTTGCAGCCACGTCTGGTCAGAATGGGGACGTTAAATCAGATGCCTCGTGTAAAGAGAGTGCTACGCTCTTTGCACGTTAAGAACCCTTGCAACAACTCTTTGAGGGGTCCGTAGGTGGCCTGTTGCAAGGTTAAATTTCTGTCCCTATCCAATATATCCTCGTTTTCCGTGGCAGCCTAAATTTCTGCGACCTCAATCCCAGACGCCTCTATTACAGAACCTACCTATTGTATTTATTGTTAATTTGTTCTCGTCCTGAATATGCATGAAATATTTGCCACTGGACGTTATGCAACCAACAATCAATCAATCAAACCCCAAAGCCAATCTTAACCATCCCTTTGTGGTATGGAAACTTGTGGTATAATTTCAGAGAGATCCATACACCGTCCCACAAGTTATTGTCTGGAAACTAGAAAAATACTTATTTGGGCCCCTTTTTGGCCCCTAATTCCTAAGATGTTAGAACTATAACCCCAAAAATCAATCCCAACCTTCCTTTTTTGGTTATAAACCTTGTGTTTAAATTTCATAGATTTCTATTTACATTTACGCCCCCGCCGACGACGAGGTGATACCAATATACGACCGCAAAATTTTTTGCGGTCGTATAAAAATATAATGTGTTGTGATTGTATTGTCAATGAAACAACTCTCCACCAGAGATATATAAGCAACTAAAGTCACTGTATGACCTTCAAAAGAGAGCAAAAGCCATTACTGTATTGCATGCTTTAACAGGGCTGAAGCTAGTATAAAACAATTTATAAACACCTTAAGAAAACTTACAACCTAATTAATGCACAACACAAAAATAGCAAAATAACAATTCATCTGACTTTGAACAGGCACAAATAGTATGTAGCAAGGTTTAACATTGCTTGCTAGTGTGAGTTCATCCCTTAACCTGTTACAACTCGTATATAACACAGCTCATCAAAAGTGTGTACACTACAGTAAAAATCAATTAAAAATGACATACCTCATCAGAACAACATAATGAACAACAAACAATACACTAAGGACACAAAGTATCATTTGAGAATTGGTATGCATTAATTTTAGCCAAGACGTTATGCATAGTTATATGATAAGATAATTGGTATTCATAAGGCAAACCCAAGAAGTTATGCACAGTTATAAGTATAGCAATTCTGTTTTTCATTTCTGCTTTTTACAGGCTATAGAGGTTAAACAGAAAGGATTATTTAGGGTTAGAGTCGTTGACATTGTAACTTATTTTGATGCAGAGAAGTCAAAGATTAAACCAATTACTGGAATTACACAATTGCATAATTTTTCCTTTGATGTCAATGGAATAACAGTTTGGAAGGCATATGGAATAGGAGAAGGTAATAACCAGAACTATGAAAATAACAAGTGGATCGAGTTTTGTCCAATTTGATGTCAATGGAATAACAGTTTGGAAGGCATATGGAATAGGAGAAGGTATTAACTAGAACTATGAAAATAACAAGTGGATCGAGTTTTGTGTCCCAAAGGATATATCTGCTTGGTTACCATGGTTAACATGGTTATGGTGTACATTTAGTTGTACTTTTTCATGCTTAAACACAATAGAGTGGTGAAACTTCATCAGTTTACTGCTTGGACCTCGGTGGCCAATTGGTCTAAGTTGCTACTGTAATTACTAGCCAGTCATCACTAAGGTTGTGAGTTCATACCCCGATCATACAGGACTGCATTAGACACCATTCTTTTGAAAAGGATCGTCAGTTTTCCTATCGAAGGTCAGTGGTATTTTCAGGGCACCCCTGCTTCTTCCATTAATAAAACCTGGTCGCCCCAAAATAGCCCAAAAGTGGAACTTAAAAGTGGCGTTAAAATACCAACAATCAAAAATTAAATCAAAATCAGTATACTGCTCCGGACTTTTTCTTCAATACCAAAACAACATTAGGTTATGAAACTTATCAGTGTAAGCATGGTTCTGATAAAGCCCTTGCAACAATTTGATCTATTTTTTATACTTTTAAAGTAATGTCAACTAAAGTGGTTACTTGGTTTTCATCTTGATAATTATGGAGCAACTGTTCAAATATAAAGTGTCTTTCATGCGTGATTTTCACAAATTTTGTCACAGTATTTCTGTAACTGAAGTTTGAACTAGTTGTTGCAATACAATGAGATTGGAACAATTTGACAATAGGAAATGGTGATTAATTAGTATATAATTTTTGTAGGAAAGCGAATATCATGGGACAACATTGGAACCACAGAGCAAAGAACCAATCTGCTGGGTAAAGTTGATTGGACAATTGCAGCTCCTCAGTTGTTGGAAATAGAAGGTTATCCAAGTTTTAAAAATAACCAGTTATACAACTTCCAGCTAAATTTCATTTTATATTTTACAATTCATTTAAACAATTTAAATAACTCAGTAGCCACAGTAATTAACTGTTAAACCTAAGAGTTGCATATTTGGAACATGATTTTTTGGTTCCTTTAGGTGTAATACCACCAAATTATAGTACGTCACATCCGGTTGCATACAAGAAAGGGTAAAAAACAAATATTCATTTGAATTTGACAGTTGTAGGAAATTAATCCTACATTTCATTGCAGTAAAAAAAATCTGTGTCATAGACATATATCTTGGGTGATTCAAAGCACCATTATTTTTTTATTTGGTGTTTCTATAGAATATTTTGGAAGCTTGAGTTTACATGGTTACTAAAGCTTGTGTACAGGAAGAATAAGGGTGAAAATTTGATTGGTTAACTTCCAGTGATGGTTATTTTCTTATATGCAATGAAATGTTATGTGAATTTTTTCTATAGTACTGGACAGGATACATCACCTGTGTATTGTACTTGTAAAAGAGTTAACTAATATTACAAGATAAACACAAATTTAACCTCAAATTCAAGCAAAAAAATGTCATATTGTGGAAGAGTCAGAACAGAAAATGATCCAGACAACAGCGGGCATTTTGCATGCTTATGATTTCTTAATCTGTATTTTCTATGGAAGGTTTGACTGAACAGTAAAAGTAAAGGTTACACAATTTGCATGTTTCTCAGTAAGAGAATTACTGCAGTTGACTGTGATTATTTATTTGTAAAAAATTCATCATATTTATACACGAAATAAAGTTATAAAATTCTGTTTGAAAATAATAAGTATTTTTTTTAACAATTTCAGATATGGCACAAGAAGAAGAACTTGTTGAACCAATTCCAAAAAAAACAAATGAAGAACTCCATAAATCAGCCATATGATTGCCCAAAAGATTGCTGCACAAGAGCTTTTAAAACTCAATGTGCACTGGAGCAACACATCATTGTTGGTAATTGTGATTATCGCAATGAAAAAACAACTCAAGATAAAGCAAAATCAATGTATGGGCAAAAGGTTAATTCTTTATTTGACGGAACAAGGGTTCAACTTGAAATTAGGGGAAATGAGACGACAAATAAAGGGGGTTAACTATTAATGTATTAAGCTTTCAATTGCAGAAGTCTTGGATGATTCATACCTTGTATGCAGATATCTTATAGAAATAACATGTCCATTGTACCTGACCTCTATTTCATTACTGCTTAGAAATAATTAATAATAGTTTTTGGTTATGTGAACTACTAGCTTATTATGAATAATAGGCTAATTATATTTGGTATATGGGATCCTTGCAATGTCGATATGTCCGTCAGACAGGCTTCATATTTCAGGGTGTGCAATCTTGTTCTTATTAATTCGTACTCTATTTTACCATCAAACATGTCATTGTAGACATATTTAGGATTAAGGATTTAGCTGAAAATATAAAAAGGCCACATACAGATAATACTTTTCAATTCAAATAAAGAGCAAACCCATTTCACTCTCTGTAAGAGGGGATGACTCTGGATTTCCCAACGGATGTATATAAACTTCATCTTCAATGTATAGTTCTATTGGAATAGCAGATGTTCCTTCCAAAATAACACTTTTGAATATTTACTGGCCTCTCAGTGTTTGTTTTTCATTGGGTTGAAATTTTTCCTTTGTGGCAGGTTTATAAAATTCCGGGCTCTCTTTATCGGTTTCGTTTGTGTTAAGGTTGGAAGCCCAGCTTCACATGGGACTTTTTCTTATATGTATGATTGTATTCCCTGCAATTGTGTATAAATATCTTAAAGGTGATTCGGGTTCCTAACCAAGAATGGGCTGTTTTGAATGTCTTAGACTTTTAGACTTCGTTTACTTGTTACCAGCAGCCATTGGTCTGGATTGATTTGCCTCATTGACTATTTTTTTACTTCCAATATTTCTGTACCATCGACATTACTTTTCAAATTGCACTGACTGAGACATTCCAATGGGTTGTTGTAAGAAAGCTGTCGGACGGATTTCATAGCTTGGGCTTTTAGATATGGATCTATGTTGAAGTGTGGACAGCTGATATAATTTTCTGGCATGTCATTCCCTGGACTGTAACAAACATAGCGAGGAGATGCTTGCATGGTAGATTGGTGATTAACCAGTCCTTGTAGGAGCATTTTGATTCTGCATTAATTTCTATGATGTAGGTGTTGTTGCTGTCCGTACTTTGTACCTGAATAAGGCCATTTTCTCTTAAAAAATTGGTATCCGGAAAGGTATTCGTATTTAATGGCATTCTCTGCAGATCTTTGTTATGTAGGTATTCTGGAATCTTGATTATGGTACTTTCTGTATACATCCAGACTTTGTACGTTGTAAGATTTGAACCTGGAAATAAAAATTAAGTAATATTTATATGGTCAAGACGCCTAAATTATAGTTAAATGCAATTAACAATACTTCTCTCTTTTTAGTGAATCGGATGGCTTGTGTATCTAGCAGGTGTTTCATTAGTCCACTCATGGATGATCATGGAATGATTTTACACAGCATCCTTATTTTTTTTTAAATTCTTACATCGTATCCCATCCTATTCCTGGTAAGCATCTGAAATATAGATAATGAGTGTTACTGATAATAGTTTTAATTTGAAGCATTTTTGGTTGAAACGTGATAAAGTAAGTATTCTACAATGCAAAAAATATAGTAAGCTATAAAAGGTCAGGAAAAGGAATATACATGTAAATGCGAAACCCAATTGCCTGAA
Source organism: Mytilus coruscus (assembly GCA_017311375.1). NCBI lineage: Eukaryota > Metazoa > Mollusca > Bivalvia > Mytilida > Mytilidae > Mytilus > Mytilus coruscus. Next base: position 399,862 of record CM029607.1, read on the forward strand.
CTATGCCTATAACCAGAGACATCTAATTGTATATCTCTGAGGTAACTAAAATGAAAATCAATTAATTGCAGGCTCCTGACATCAGAGAGGCACATATAGAATGTGGATTGGTGTTCTCATCCTAAATATGCAATTGATTTGCCATTAGAGCCATTCATTGTCATTAAAGATGATTGATTGATTTCAACTGCCATGATGTTTTGTTATATGAAATTTGAAATATGTTAATAAATGTCTTATACACACAAAACATATACAAAAAATGCGTAGTAAAATCCTTTGTTATCCCCTTCATTGGCCTAATTTTCGCCAACGATTTTTGAACGTGTACTTGTGCCATCAGCTTTGAAATATACATAAACAGGTTGTTTATCAATCCGACAGATTATCATTTTGTTTTTTATGTATCGACAAATGAAAATAAATATGAAATGCAATGTAAAAATGGAGGAACAATTGTCTCCTAATAAAATCGAATGAATCAACTTTTTACAAGAAACAATTTTAGTTCCAATATATATTTTAAGTACATTGTAGTAATATCAAGATTGTGTCAATCACAAGGATTAAAAGACGTCCACGAACCTATTAGTTAAAACAATATTTCTATCACCATGAGATTAAATAACAGCAGGTAAATGTTTATCAGGAAAATAGTACATAAGTAGTCTCCCATTGGAACCAAAACCCACCTACTATAAATGTATTCTCCTTCAGATAAAGACTTTTTATGTACCTGTTAGTACAAATAATACTTCTAACACCAGTGTCCCCAAGGGTGACTGGGGAATAGAAGTATGGTCACCATTGGTCTTCCTCCGACCGGCAGTAAAACCTTTGCTAAAGTGCGGCGTCCGTTTGGCTGTGCGGGATGTACAAATTTGCAGCCGCGTCCGGTCAGAATGGGGCCGTTAAATCCGATGCTTCGTGTAAAGAGAGTGCCACGCTGTTTGTACGTTGAGAACCCTTGCAACAACTCTTTGAGGGGTCCGTAGGTGACCTGTTGCAAGGCTAAATTGCTGTCCCCTATCCAATATACCCTCATTTCCCGTGGCAGTCTAAATTTCTCCGACCTTAATCCCGGAAGCCCCCATTACAGAACCTACCTATTGTATTTATTGTTAATTTGTTCTCGTCCTGAATATGCATGAAATATTTGCCACTGGACGTTAAGCAACCAACAATCAATCAATCATCTAATACCAGTGGATTTTATAACGACAGAAAAATGTTGATAAGGCAGATTGAAGGTAGTATAAATAATGCTTCCATTACCAGGGGATTAAACAACAGCAGGCAAATGTTAATACGATAAATACTAGATCATTTTATTATGCATGTGGTGTACCGGAAATCAATTTCCTTTGAGATGAAACTGTTAAAAATACATAGAAAATATATATTAACTGCACATATTGTGAAAATATTTATTTATTTGTACCATTTGAAAAAAACAGGAAAATGAGAACGGGTTTAATCAAATCAAACTTTCTTTGTGTATTGTAGCAACCACAAATAAAACATTACATTTAAATATACTATTGTAATCCTGCCATTTATAACGGATATTTTCATGTTAATTTCTCTGAAATTGATTTAAAGTTCAACAATGCAAAAGCAAAGAATGAAGAAAGCCTCAAAATTGAAAGCTCCCCCAAAAATAAAGCATTTTGTCTATACCTGTTATAGTCTCTCTCAAAAGAAAGAAATTTCATACTTAACAATCGTTCTTTTTGGGATTAGAGGTAGAAGTTGTCGCTCCTTATCCTGGTAGAAGTGATGTACAAGGACAGGCACACAAGTAGTCGTTGATGCCATCATCATGATGTATCACCAGATCTTTCATAAGGTAGCCTGCAGCAAATATTAATACTGCAGTTCATGTTTATTTTCTTATATTTATGACATATGAAAATGTTAAGCAGACGACTCGACGGCAAAGAGGTCAAATAATTCATTTGCAGTAATGAGAAACAATTCTTTAACTGACTAACACTTTATAACATATTTAGACTCCAATCTTTTATTGTCCTGTTCCTAACCTTTTAAGGAATATATGTAATTACTTTATTCTATGGCCACTTCATTTTCATAGCCGCAAAATTTGTATTATTTATAACCCAAATCTGTATACTTCATATTTGTATATAAAACATATATAAATGCAGAAATCATAAAAGTCTACTTAATGTGTAATCATTTAGTTTTAAATAAATACATACTAGTTACTGATGAATTATATGTACAAAGAAACATAGTATATACAAAGTATTTCAATTAGTTCTAGATAAAGCATCTGCTATTACATTATCTTTACCTTTAATATGTTTTACAATAACATCATATTCCTGTAACAATAAACTCCACCTAGTCAATCTCTGGTTCTTGTTTCTCATTTTATGATTTGATTTGATTTTTGGTGTTTTTACGCCACTTTTAAGCACCGCTTTTGGGCTATTTCGTGGCGGTCAGTTTTTATTGGTGGAGGAAGCAGGAGTGCTCGGAGAAAACCACCGATCTTCGATAGGAAAACTGACAATCCTAGTCAATTAAGATTGGAGTCGAGTGCACCCGCACGAGCGGGGTTCGAACTCACAACCTCAGTGTTGACTGGCTAGTGATTACAGTAGTAACTTCTTCGACCACTCGGCCACCGAGGCCCCGCTCATTTTATGTATGAAGGTGAGAGGATTATGATCAGTATAAACAAGAATAGGATGCACAGTAGGATTTAAATATACATCAAAATGTTGAAGTGCAGACAACAGTGCAAAACACTCTTTTTCAATAGTCGAATAATTTCTGATGTTTATCTAATTTCTTAGAAAAATAGGATATAGGTTTCTCAACATTATCATCTGTCTCTTGATATAAAACAGCTCCAACTCCTACATCGCTTGCATCAACGGCAAGTTGGAATTGTTTTTCAAAGTCTGGAGTGATCAAAACTGGACTATTAATTAAAAGTGATTTGCTATTTTCAAAAGCGTTTTGATAATTTTCACTCCAGATGAATTTAGAATCTTTCCGTAAAAGATGAGTCAATGGTTGAACAACAGTAGCAAAATTTGAACAGAATTTCCTGTAAAATCCAATCATGCCTAAATATCTCATAAGTTGTTTTTTTATTTGTAGGAGGAGGAAATTTGGTAATTGCATCCACTTTAGCCGTAATAGGTTTCACTTGACCTTGGCCAAATGTATGCCCTAAATAATCAACAGTGGCCTGGCAAAATTCACTTTTACCAAGATTAACAGTCAAATTTGATTGTGACAATCTATCAAAAGTATCATACAAATGTGTTAAGTGTTCTTCCCAGCTATCACTACATACAATAAGATCATCAATATAAGCATAACAACAGTCTAAATCTTTTATAACATTATTGATCATTCTTTGAAATGTAGCTGGAGCACTTTTCATGCCAAATGGCATTACAGTATATTGAAATAAGCCGTCTGGTGTGACAAAAGCTGATATTTCTCGAGCTCTCTGTGTCAATGGGACTTGCCAGTAACCTTTCAATAAATCAAATTTGCTCACAAATTTTGCTTGTCCAATGTTATCAATGCAATCGTCTATCCTTGGAATCGGATAGGAATCAGATTTTGAAATATAATTTACTTTTCTGAAATCATTTACGAAACGAAAGGTTTTATCTGGTTTGGGCACAAGCAGACAAGTACAGCTCCATTCACTGTTAATCGGCTCAATAATATCATTGTCAAGCATATTTTTAATTTCTTGTCTCATAAATTCAAGTTTGAGCGGATTGAGCCGGTAAGGATGTTGCTTAATTGGAGAAGCATCACCAACATCGACATCATGACAAACAGCAGTGGTTTTGTTTGGCACATCTGGAAACAGATTTTTAAAAGAAAATACCAAAGCTTTTAATTTTTCTCTACGATCAAAAGACAGATGTGCGAGTTTTAAATCTAAATTTGACAAAATTTCTGAATTTTTCAATCTAACTGTCTCATCCATAGTTTTAGAACTAAAAGGTGATTCAATTATATCTGGTTTGTCATGATTGTTCTCCAATTTAACCATGGCTAAAGTGGCAACTGGTTTACTCTCACCTTCATTAGTACGCTCAAAATATGGTTTTAACATATTAATGTGACACATTCTATTTTGTTTACGCCGACCTGGTGTTTTTACAATATAATTCAAATCATTAATTTTACTCTCTATGGTATAAGGACCACAATATTTAGCTTGTAATGGATGTCCAGGGACTGGCAAAAATACAAGTACTTTATCACCAGGCTCAAAAAATCTGTCCCTGGCATCTTTATCATACCATATTTTCATCTTATTCTGAACAGTTTTTAAATTGTTCTGAGCAATTTGACAAGCAGTATACAATTTTTCTTTAATTAGATATAAGAAGATGTGGTATGAGTGCCAATGAGACAACTCTCCATCCAAGTCAAAATTTATAAAAGTAAACCATTATAGGTCAAAGTACGGTCTTCAACACGGAGCCTAGGCTCACACCGAACAGTAAGCTATAAAGGGCCCCAAAAATTACTAGTGTAAAACCATTCAAACGGGAAAACCAACGGTCTAATCTATATAAAAACGAGAAACGAGAAACACTTATGAACCACATCAACAAACGACAACTACTGAACATCAGATTCCTGACTTAGGACATGTGCAAACAAATGCAGCGGGTTTAAACGTTTAAATGGTACCAAACCTTCACCCTTTTTCTGAAACAATAGTGTAACATCACAACATAGAAAGACATCTAGATACATAGTCTAGAAGATTCAAGTCAGTGTGTTCAGTAAGCCACTTTTCCTTTATCAATTTTAAAGGTCCCCTTACAGTATGACCAAATACCAACTCAAAGGGACTAAAACCAAGGGATTCTTGAACAGCCTCTTGGACCGCAAAAAGTAAAACGTGGACACCATCATCCCAATCCCTGTCAAACTGAAGACAAAAAGTTCTGATCATGTTCTTCAATGTTTGATGAAAACGTTCTAAGGCACCTTGAGATTCTGGATGATAAGCACTTGACCTATACTGAGCAATCCCTAACTGGTACACAACTTGCTGAAATAAACCTGACATGAAATTTGAACCCTGGTCGGACTGTATAGACTTTGGAAGTCCTACTAGCATGAAAATTTTGATCAGAGCTTTGACAATAGTAGGTGTCTTGATATTCCTTAACGGAATAGCCTCAGGAAAGCGAGTGCAGGTACACATAATTGTCAATAAATACGCATTTCCAGTCTTGGTCTTCGGTAAAGGTCCAACGCAATCAATGAGTACTCGGCTAAAAGGTTCTTCAAAGGCTGGAATAGGCAGACGTGGTGCTGGTGGTATTTTCTGGTTAGGCTTACCAACAACCTGGCATATATTGCATGATTTGCAGTATTATGCGACATCATTACTAAGTCTTGGCCAGTAGAAATGCTGCAAGATCTTAAGGCAAGTCTTCCTTATACCTAATTGTCCAGCCAAGGGGGTGTCATGAGCAAGACCAATAATGTCTTGCCTATAGATTCTAGGCACCACCAGTTGGTATACCACTCTCCATTCCTCCTCTGGGGTAGCATCAGGGGACCTCCACTTTCTCATTAAAATGCCGTCTTGATGGTAATAGCATTCGGCCACTTTGTCTGCTTCCTCCTGTGGTTGAGCCCTCTTGTAAAGCTGAAGAACCTCAGGGTCTTTATTTTGTTCTTCGACAAATTTCCTTCGGTCTAATGAATGGCTGTTTACGTCTGGCCATGACATAATTATATTCTTGCTAATACTAGGTGGTCTTATAACGGCCTTCTCTGAGCTATCGGGACCTTCAATGTCGGCTAGAAAGGTGTCAGAAAGGTCCATGTAATCAAACTGGTCTTCTTGCAAATCCTCATTTTGTTGTTTTCTAGCCATCGCCCTAGTAACGACACAATCTGGATACAGTTCAGCATCATCTTCAGGTGATTTAACATCCACATCCGGTTTACTGGTAACAATTGGTTCAGCAACCACTTTGTTCCTAGCTAGATCATTTCCTAGCAATAATGAAACACCCTCAACAGGGAGATTATGACGAACACCCATAACAACTGGTCCAGTTATCAAATCTGACTTCAGATAAATACGATGGAGGGGAACATCTATACAACCTAACTCTACACCTTGTAACAAAACGGAGGCGCCAACAGAAGTCTCCTCGGACAAAGGCAACACACCTTCTAACAATAAAGACTGAGAAGCTCCAGTGTCCCGTAAAATCTTAATAGGCTGAGGAGTAGTATTATTGACAATAGAAACAAACCCATCAGACATAAAAGGTTTATAATCCTCCATGTAATCACAAAAACTGGACTTAAAAACCTGACTCGCAGGACATTCCAACGTATTTGTAACACGGGGTGTCGTACAAGCACTGGTCTTGGGCTTATTATCTCTGTCATTCTTCTTCTGGAGTCTAAAACAATCAGCCATCAGGTGACCATTCTTCTTACAATAAGCACAAGTCAGTGACTTCTTTTCAAAAGTATAAAATTTTGGACTAGACATATTATAACTAGACTGACTCTTATTCTGTACAACAGGCTTACCATCAGTACGCTCAGTGCTTTTATTCTTGTAATTTCCACTCGAAGTATTAAAATTTTGACCTTTGAAACTTCTTTTATGTGAAAGGGTATAATTATCGGAAATAACAGCTGCATTTTGTAATGCCTCAACAGTTTTGTCATCTAAATGTGTTTTTAAGTCTAAATGAACACACTGCTTGAACTCTTCTAATAACATCAATTGTCTTAAGTTACCAAAATTTTTATCTGTTTTATTTGACGTAAGTCATTTATCAAATAGATCTTCTTTTTCCCTAGCAAATTCAACATATGTTTGTGAATCAAACTTTTTATAAGACCTAAATTTCTGTCTATATGCTTCTGGCACTAGCTCATAAGCTTTCAAAACCTCTTTTAACCTTGTCATAAACAGAACTATTTTCTGATGAAAGTGCTGAGTAAATTTCAGCGGCCTTGCCCTCAAAAATACTTATTAGCATTGTAGTCCAAAAGGCTTCGACCATTTCAAATTTTGAGCAATTTTCTCAAACTGTGGAAAAAATTATCAACTGTTTTTCACAAAATTTGGGAACCAAACGTATGTTTTTTGCTGCATCAAAATTAAAATGTTCTGATTTTGATTGGAATTTAGTGTTGCTTTCTTCTTTTGCCATTTCAATTTTCATTTTCTCAATCTCTACCCTTTCCCTCATTTTAAGTTCTGCCTGTTTTAATTTCAATTCATCTTGTTTTTCTTTTTTCTCCATTTCTAACCTTTCTTCTTTTTCTTTTTTCTCCATCTGTAACCTTTCTTCTTTTTTTTTCTCCATCTCTAACCTTTCCTTCATTTCAAGTTCTTTTAATTTAAGTTCATGTTCTAATTCAAGTGTTTTTAATTTGATAGCGTCAACATTTTCGACCTTAAGTTCAAGAGCCTCTTCACCTAAAATTTCTGCGTCAACTAATTTGTCAATTACCAAATTTTTTATAATTTGTTTTCTCATAGATACTCTAAGTCTAATTTCAGATGTTTAGCAAGCAACACTAATTCCTCTTTCTTTAAATTATCAAACCCTTCCAGGTCTGGCGTTTTCAAAAATTTACCGGCATCAAATGCCATATTGTAGAATTTTGTTGGCTAGTTCTAATAAAAATACTGAAAAAAATTTAAATAAGATATTAACATTATCCCGGACACGAGCCCCCAATTTCTGTTATGAACAGAAAAATCGACTTTTAATTGTAGCCAACAAAAGACACAAATCAATAATAAAATTTAACAAGATTTATTATACACAAGTTTACAAGAAGTATTACATAAAAAGAAATGTCAACTTAACCGTCAAAATATATGTCCAATCTTTTATCTTTTCTTTATCCGGAAATCTTCTCGGAATCCACAGAATATTATATCCAATTGGTCACAATCTAGTATGATGTAGTTTGTAAATAAAAGTGTCAATCCAACTGCTGAGAATGTTGATGTCTATCGATGTCTAAGTCTATCTATGTCTAAGTCTATCCATGTCTAAGTCTAACTTTAGGGTCTGCATTCTGATATATATACTCAAACGGAAACTTCTAGACAACGCTAGAAATATAAATTAGGCATCTTTTGTTATGATCATTCTGGAAACTTTATGTAAGTGAAATAGAAAGTTCTAATCATTCCATGAGTATCAATGATTGTTCCAGTGAATTCTAAACTGCATAGTTGTAACACAATGTATATTATTTTGTACACAATGTATATAATAGGCCACATAAAACAAATTAGGCCAACTAAATAAATATGAGAGTTACAATATCATAACACATATTTTACTAAAATTCTGTCTCCTATCATTTTTTTGTGGAGAAACCCCCAGGATGACTTAGGAATATAAATATGATCACTCTTGGTCTTCTTCCGACCGGCACTAAAACCCTTGCCTGAGTGTTCATTACATTTGTAACTTTTGAATTTAATGGACACATTACTGTTAGGAAAAAAATCATTGAAAAGGCATATCCCTGTAAGGTTTCACATTTTACTTCTTTTACTCTCGATTCGAACCCCCAAGGGTGACTGGGGGAATAGAAATATGGTCATCATTGGTCTTCCTACTATCACCAGTACAACCCTCGTCGAAGTGGGGCGTCCGTTTGGCTGGATGTACATTTTAGTTATGGATCCAGTAATTGATGTTCCATCACATTCCTCCTTTGTGTACATCAGCCTACACAGGCGCACTGAGGCTTTTTTATTGTTCTCCACCCAAGCAACTTTTTGATTACATTTTCAAAAGTACAAAATGATGGAATTCCTGACATCACTTAACATTTATTATTCATCCTGTATTGAAAACATACTTCAATATCCTGGTCATTCTTATATTGAAATATTATACTTAAAAAAAAATATGTTCACATAAAGAGATTTAAAAAAAATATACTTAAGTTCCGGTAAAGAACCTTTCTCTTTCCAAAACTATTTTAAAACTATTTTGGCAAACACTGAAAAAAATCTGATAATCATGAAAAAGACATATGATACATTATTACAACTAACTAAATTATCAATTTAACATTAAATGTGTAACATTGTACATAGAGAAAAATTAGACCCTTCATGTAGAAGCAAATTAACACAGAATAGTTGTACACATACCTGTATAATTATAAATAAGAAGATGTGGTATGAGTGCCAATGAGACAACTATCCATCCAAGTCACAATGTGTAAAAAGTAAGTCCATTATATAAAATATTTGTCTTTCTTCTGCTTGACTCACTAGAAGCTCCTGTAACAAAAATAAAATACAATGAAAGATCACTTACTTTTTAAATGCACTGATTTTTAAAGGACAGATTGTACTTAGGTACCCGATGATTCTGATTCGCCAATTTTAGCTATTTTAAAAATATTTTTATTAAAAAATAATTTTGCGTGATATCCTTGGATTTTATAAATAATTGTAGAATAATTACATATCAGATGCATTGAAAATGCAGTTTTTTCTTATTCTTCTGTTTAGGATTGGTTAGACTCTTCCGCCATTTTCCTTTGTATTCCCTTTGATTAAGAGGTCACCCTTCAATTTTCTTTTGGCAAAAAAGTATAGTTTTTATGCAAGCATCTACATTATTTGCATTGAAGAATTCTTGTCTTATTTTTTGCGATACCTTTTCTCTCTGGTTTGTTTTAATTGTGTTCACTTGTCCTATTTGATCTGTATTTTCATCTCTAATGATGTTTTTTTCTTGGAGTCAAGTTTAAGTCAATAAATTTGGACTGATAGAAAGACACATTTATATAATTTCTTGCCACAAATAGAACTGTGAATACATTCAAAATTTTTCATTGAAATATTTTGAAATACAGTTATGTAGTAAGGCCAAAAATGAAATTGTGGGTTTTAAGATTTCCTACTATAGGTTATTTTGATCTAATTTTTTTGTGACTAAATGGGGATTATTTGAGGTTTCAACAAAGCCTGGGTAGACATTTTGAAGGATAAGACGGGTAAGTTTAAAAAACGTAATCACAAACATGTTACTTATTTAGGCCTAATTGAATGATTGCCCAAAAAAAAACGAGCGTTCGAGACACTGATGGTTCGTCAAGGTCGTTTAACACCTGCTAGTAGTAGAAGCACAAAATATCTTAACAAAAAAGTAGAATAACAAATAAAAGTGAAATAACAAAAAAAATACTCGAAGGAAGATTCATAACGGAAAGTCCCTATCAAATGGCAAAATCAAAAGCTTGGAAAATCAAAATAAAACGCATGGAAAACATATTACTGACTTGGTACAGGGATTTCCTTATATAGAAAATGGTGGATAAATCATGGTTTTAAAGTTACTTAAACCTCTCACTTGAGTGACAGTCGCATATCATTCCATTATATCGACACTTATGTGTGAGCAAAACAAACAAACATTATAGGTAGAATTGTCAAAAATTGGGGTACAGCAGTCAACATTGTATTATTAGACGGGTAACTTTAACCATAAAATTTCATTTTTAATGCACCCACCTAACATACGGCTAAATCATATACCATTCGAAAGCACATCATCTGTACTATCTTTATTGTCCGGTCGTCAAACATTCGTATGGTGCAGTTTCCGTCAAATCACAATGAAAGGTCAAGGACAGAAAATTTCTATTTTTACAAGATGTCAGCCTTTTTGCATATTCTGTCTTCTGAATAATAATATTTTGTATGGACATATGAAAATCTGTTATAACAGATGTTAATAGTTACTTATCAAAAGCACTTTGAAATATTAATGTCTGATTTTTAATAAATAGAACCGTTTTCCAGAAATTCCAGTAAAAATGACACAAATGAGTGAAAACCAAAATCTGTGCCTGTGATTCAATTGTTATTCATCATAAAACCAAATAACATATTTTATTTCGTGCTTAGGTTGTTTTTGAAATCATCAAATCACTGCAAATACGCTTCTTGTTAATTAAACAGCCAATTATAATAAACCATGCAGTTGCCCAAAATACCGCCATCTGCATAAAATAGCTTTTTTTCTGTTCTATGTTAAAACAATTTGTATGTAGTCAATATAAGGTTGAAATACACAAATCTTAAAAGTGCAAAAATGTTATAGGATATAATAGACAGGAAGTTCATGATTTAAGGGGAAAGTCTGGGAGCGAAACTCTGATATTTCAATATTTCAGAATGTATATGTTTTCTTTATTGCTTATACTACATCGCGCATATAATAAGGAAGTGAACATTATTATATTAAGCTAGCCACTGAAAATTTTCTCCATGCCTGACCGAGGTATTTAGTCCTATCAAACTACGTAATTTCTTGGAAATAAATTGAGACATGAGCTGCGTCGACCTTATGCAAATGAATATCATTACATCTGTTTATCTATTTTGGATTGAAAAACATCTTTAAGGAAAGTCTGTAACTGTTTGATAACTGACTTTTGATAAGAACCATACAAAACAAACCAGAATTACTCTTTTATTTCGTATTTAAATGTTCCAAAGTAAAAGATAGTCTTATAAATTTACTTGGTTACGTACACTTGCATAAGGTCGATGTCTATCCAACGCAGCTCACATGTTGCAATTATATTTACTCGCATTAATTGTTGAGTTAGAAATTCTAGCAATTCGCAATTACAATACATACAATTCCTGAATAGTTTACATATAGATACATTGTAATATAAAGATGATTGATTGATTGTTGGTGCTTGACACAATTTTTTAGCACGTTTGGCTACTAAAGTTTTTGCAGCGATCAGTTTTTTTTTTTTTTTTTTTTTTTTTTTTTTTGGGGGTTAGGCTCATGGAGTGTCAAAGGAACCAGCGACCTTTGATCATCAACATCAATTGACTTTTGTAAAGTTGGCAACCTCTTACTTAACAAAGTAGTTTTGATATTAATATTTACTTCAGCTTCATGTTACAAATAAATATGTTTAATAGAAACAGAAATGTAAATGCATTTAAACCACTTTTATTTTCAAATTTAATTGGTCATGATTTTACATTTAAATTTCATTATAGATGTGCCACATATCATTTTCATTTAAGGCATTTAGAAAAACAGAGCGCTATTGTAGTAGGTCACCCGTTAAGTATTAATTGTAATTTGACATATTAAAGATATTACATGTACATTAAGAATATATATGGTTAAAATGCAGTTATTTTACTCTAAAGTGTCGATACAATTGTGAGAAATGAAAATTGTGGTTGAATTTTATCCAGTTTTTTAATTGGTTTATGTCATCTAAACTAAAATTATGTTTGTGGATATTTATTTTGCACTAAGCCCTCTGCTGTTGGTTTGATATCGTCTTTTTGTGATGTTCTCACTTTATTTTCATATGTTGTTTGGGTTTCTAATTTAACGAAGATCTCACAACAATAATAAGTGATATTAGTTGATATAATCCTGGTATCTATAATGAGTTTATTGACATGAAAAAAACATACAAAATGGAATGTATAAGTGTTAAAAACATGGGTTAAAACAATCTGACTAAAATTTTGATCTACACGACACGCCTGCTCATATATCGTATGAGGATAACGAAAACCTAAACTATGTGAGATAGCTTAAATGCAGGTAGGTTATGGTAAATTAAAAGCGCTTACTATTTTAACATTATTTGAATATGTCTATTATGAAACAAATCACTTCATGTACACAATCCATATGTGTCATTTGAACTTCACTAAAATCTGCCAAGCAATGTAGGAGGAATATTAATCATTACAAATTTGTTTTACAATAACAAATGGATATATGAATGGAAAGAATAAAGATAAAAGGACGTAGAGACAAGATGATTCCTACATTACTGCTATATCATATAAAGAAAACGAGAGAAGAACGGTTTATGACAATTGTTTTCCATTCATTTGATGTGTTTCAGCTTTTGATTTTGTCATTGGATAAGGGACTTTCCGCTGTTGTTCTACTTCGATCCTTATAGTTTTCTTTTCTTTGGTTGAAAGATGGAAGCAAATAACAAGGAGGCAGTCTCAAACCATAGTCGAAGAAAAAAAGATGACAGCATTACCAAGGCAAAAAAATAAGGACAGACAAACAATACTCCTTAAAACATTTCATCATGTTCATTGAAATGTGCGAACACTACCTAAATCCGTATGGTGATTACAGTTGCCTAGGAAGGGTATTCAAGTAAATAATCTTAATTATTAATTTTTAGTCATACTTGATAAAACAACTTATAAAGTATATATTAGTGGGCTAACATAAAAAGGAATTTGGCTGATTTATTATTGAAAAGTGCATAGTACAAACAATTTTCATTCGAATATTGAACGAGAATAATCGCAGTAACTTGTCTTTCCACATTGGAAAACTAAGTGCGACTACATATACCTTGGTTGTTCCTTAAAGGTGTACCATTACACTTTTTCAAACATGGTTGATCTTTATCTGCCGATATTGACAATATTTGTTAGCAAATTAAAGCCAAAAGATCCCTAGTTGCAGATGGTGTGTTTTAGGGCAACTGCAAAAGGTTTATTAGAAGGCTGCATCTTGACCTATATCATATTAGTTGCAGTTTAAAATGATAAAACAATTCCGTTGGCTTATACACGATAAATCTATTCTATTTTTTGACATATAAATATTCAAATCTCAGATAACATTTTGATTGTATTGCAATTTTATCGTTTTTGGAAGATTTTTCAAGAAATGCATGTTTCTGTAAATATTGCGCAACCAATATTTAAGTTTGCATTTGATTTGGAATTATGGTAGTTTGTTTTATTAGGTTTAAATCATTTTTAGAAAAAAAATCACCATGCAAGTACCAGAAAATGGCATTTTCTTTAATTCTAGCAAAATTTAGGAATGTTTAGTTTTGACCTTTGACCTTGATTAAACGAAAATTGCACCGTACGAATTATTGACGATCGGGCAAAACAGAAAGTACAGTCAATAAGCTTTTGAATGCTTTATAATATAGCTGTATGTTAGGTGGGTGCATTAAAATCGTTAACTAAGCGTCTTTTTGAAAACTGTCACTCGCCTATATAATCTTAATCACTATAAACACAAATAACTATTTCAACAATGAAAAACGAAATGGCGTATAGACACTAAACACAAAGTACATATGCAAAACTGAAAGACAAGAATACAAAAAATTACCATAGCACAATAACACAATGGCGGAGTATACAAATACCGAGCCACGCCAAAAGTATATTACAAAAAAATGGACTTAACAACAAAGGCTAAAAATATACAAATACAAATAAAAAGAACACTATATCACGTAAGAGAATTGTTCAGGAAAACTAAAAAATAAAAATATTCTCAAAACTTAATTGTGACTTTTTGTCCTACAATCCATTTTTACAGGTAGATGCTAGGTGTGAAATTTTAATTACTAAAACATCAAGCCTAAAATAAGGTATTCCATAAGTATACAGAATTTTTCACGGTTTAACTAGATGTTTCTTCAGCATTGTAAATCAAAATTATCATCCTATAAATGCAACACAAACATTTACGTTGATAATCGCTGTTGGTAGTTTTTTTTTACAAACATCTACTGTTCTAACAAGATTTTGTTTTGATTTTGTTTTTGTTTTTAATTTTGTTTTGTTTAGTTTTAAGTAAAACATAATTATTATATTATCAATACAATTATTAGTCTAATGAACATTTATTGTACAATTATTGTATTGTTTTAGCTTAATGTTATTATATTATGAATAATAACATTGTGATTAATGTACCCATTGATGGATAACTTGATTGGTTAAATAGCAGTATAAACTTTTATAGTGTTCCCAGTTCAAATGTCTGCTATACTTACAATATAAAAAAAGATGTGGTATGATTGCCAATGAGACAACTCTTCACAAGAGACCAAATGCATAACAACTATAGGTCACTGTACGGCCTTCAAGTCTATTCTCTCATCTCTTATTTGCCCTGTCTCTACGCACCATTTCCTCTATGTCATCACTAAACGTCCTTTTACTATCGGAACATATTTCTACTTTTCTTTTCCTAAAAATCAATATCAATTTTTGTTGTTTAAGGGTATTTGAAATAAAAATCAACATATCACAAATCTGCGGTATGGAAATAATTGGATAATACGATGTAAAGATAATTCTTAGAAAACAAACACTTATGTTGCTTGTTTTGTTTTTAAAAGTGTTTAGGATTATGATTGATATCTAAACATTTTATTCGGCTCTGACCGTTCGTGATGAAGTTAATCCAGAAAAGCATGAAATTTATAACGATTTGATTTCCTTCTTTTAAATAAACAACACATGTACAATGTACACATGCCTTGGATTTTGGTAAGGACTTAAATGCCAAATTTTAAGCTAACCAAGATCTTAAACACAATCATAAACATGGTCTCTAATGTAAACATATTTAGAACTGAGACATGTTTAAATCTTAACATGTAAAAACAAATGCTCTTTTACATACTAACATTTCTATGATATTCTACCTTTACGGTGAAGATAAATGTTCCTTTGATTATAAATTATGTAGATAAAACTTGTCATCTCTTTTATTTGTAAAGAACAGAAAAGAACAGTTATTTTGTATGTATGATTATTAATGGTTTTTGAATGCGTCAACACATTCGGCTCAGCTTTGCATTAGGTAATTATACCCCTGCTTTAAAAAAGTTGGGGTATACTGTTTTACCTCTGTCTGTCCGTCCGTCCGTCCATCCGTCAGTCCGTCCCATGGATATTTTTCGTCGCATCTTTCTCAGGAACTACATCATTAAGGTTTTCTGAAATTTAGTTTCAGGGTTTATGTAAGCCAGTTTTACCGTGTGATGCGTTTTCAGATTCATCACTCAACAACTTCCTGTTAACCGAACACTTACATCATTTTACACATGACATCCAAGTTGAAAATTTTCGCCACATTTTTCT
Source organism: Mytilus coruscus (assembly GCA_017311375.1). NCBI lineage: Eukaryota > Metazoa > Mollusca > Bivalvia > Mytilida > Mytilidae > Mytilus > Mytilus coruscus. The sequence continues at coordinate 415,835 of CM029607.1, forward strand.
CAGGAACTACATTACAAGGATTTTTGAAATTTTGTTTCAGGGTTTATATAAGTCAGCTATACAGTGTGATGCGTTTTCAGATTCATCACTCAACAACTTCCTGTTTACCGACCACTTACACATGTTTACACTATTAAAATTATCTACTTGCGGCGAGGGTATCATCAGTGAGCAGCAGCTCGCAGTTTCACTTGTTGTTCCTTAGATTCTTAAATATTTTAAAGGTCATTTTATCTCTTTATATTTACAAAAGGATATTTAATACTGAATATCTTTGTCACTACCCTCCTTCAAGGCTGAAGAAAATATTGGTTATCAATATCTCAAGCGAAATGTCAACTTTATGAAGATTTGTATTAAACGTACTTTTGTACATTATAGAATAAAAGTATGTGAGTAAGGATGATATCTTCTTTTACCTTTTTATATAAAAAAAGGATAATTCACAATGTTATATCCGATATGTGTAAATCGTTTTTGGTATGTATTTTAAAACAGTTTATCTTTTAGTTTTCGGTTAATTCTCGAAAACACCTTTGTCCATGAATAATCGTAATAAAATAATAATTCATTAATAATACTAATATATACAATTACAGTCATATGATACTTTAAATATAAAAAAGTTGAATAATTATGTTTAAATGCTTGCTTGAATGGCAAAGTTTTACTAACACCCATGACTATCTTTTTAAAATTAAATTGCTGTTGAATTTGGCAACTGTTTTCGGCATTATTAATTACAATTTCTATTTTACATTTCGAAATAACATTACTGTTTCACTATCTTCTAGCTGAAATTGCAAACATTTGGCTGATGATATAAATTTGAATTCGTAATGATCTTCTTAATGGAAGATAATGGGATACTTACTATTACGGACTCCATCGTGACCTTGGAGACAGTCTTTATATCTCTACATATGGCTTATACAGAATAGGACAGAAGGCTATAGTTAAATAGGTACTGTTTACCCTAAATATATCCAGGTTTAATCAACCATTTTCTACATGAGGAAATGCCTGTACCAAGTCAGGAATATTACAGTTCTTTTCTATTCGTTTCATGTGTCTGAGCTTTCGATTTTTCCATTTGATAAAGGACTTTCCGTTTTGAATTTTCCTTGGAGTTCGGTATTTTTGTTATTTTACTTTTAAAGGTATTTTCGGCTTTTTCGTTTGGCTATGATGTTGCCTGTTTATCTTCATCATATGACTTTGGTTTGCCTTGTAATCACTTTTCATGTACATGCACAGACAGGCAAGCACAGAAGTAATAGATGACGTGTTCAAATATGGACAGTCTATTGCATTGTAATGTAATAAATTAAATTACAATTGTATTGCAAACATGGTCAAGGGAACTACACCATTTTAAAAAATGTAATTAATTAAATTACAATTAAAATTGAAGGTCTTTCCACATCAATTTTCTAAATAATTGTTGAGAAGCTACCTATGGTTTATTCAAATTTTCATTTGGCGTCCAATCCAAATAAATTTCTTCATACTGATTAAATACATGTTTTGTTTTATACTTTTGTCTAGAATAAGGGAGAAAATTTGCTATCCGGTTTAGAAAATGTCACTTCCTGTCTCATATGATAGCTTTATTCATACTGATTACAAAAATATACGATTTCTATACCCTTTTGCCTGAAATAAGGGAGATAATTGCCAACTTCCGGTTTAGAAAATGTCACTTCCGGTCTCATATCATAGCTGTATTTACACTGATTCCAAAAATATATGGTTTCTATATACTTTGCCTGTTGAAAGGGAGATAATTGACTACTTCCGGTTATTAAAGGTCACTTCCGGACACAAATGATAGGTTTATGTATGCCAATTTAAAAAAAATATTTGGTTTCCAGGTGCTTTGCCATGAAATAAGTGCAAAAATGGCTACTTCCGGTTAATACAAGGTCACTTCCAGTTGACATTTTTCAAGGTCATCTGTCAACTGACATTTAGCAAAAGACCCTATGGCTTTATCATGTACCAAGTTGAAATAATAATCAATTAAACTTAAATTAAAACATTTGAGGGGCAATAACTCCTATAGGATTTCATTGGATTGTTTTAGACCAAATGTATCATATCTTCATCACAATGAGGCAAACATTTTGCACTAGTTCTTTAATATATATCTTTAAAAGTGTCAGAACAGATCATAAAACAAGAAAAGTCATAATTTAGAACTTAACCTTGACCTTTGACCTTTGACCTCAAATTCATTTTTTTGAACCAAGGACCTAAGATCATAATACTTAGGTCTCTATTACTTACCACTGATGTGATACATTAAGATATGACTTTTGTGAAATACAGAAGCGGAAATAACTCTCATATGGAGTGTTCGTATCGCTTCGCTCAAAATTGGACAAAACATCCTAAGGATATAACGAGCAATTTGGAAAAATAAATTTGTCAATTTCATTTACGGTTACAGAGGAGATGCACCCGCAAGAAAACCAGTGTTCGGGGAGATAACTCTTACAAAGAAAAGTATACAGTTAAGCAGGGTTAGTTTCAAAGGCGCATAAACTATGCGATATCATATACCAAACATCAAAGCGACATCTTGCGAAACAAAAGTTACGCGCAAGAAATAAAAGTGGCGGAAGAAGAAAAAAAAAATAATTAAAAACCAATTGTTTAGAGAACAATTGAAGGTCTTTCCACCCGAAACGATATATGTGATACAAAAATATTAAAATCCAGTTTAAAATGCCATTTCCAGTGTCAAATGATAGCTTATTGTATGCTGATTTCAAAAATATATTGTTTCTATGCACCTTTGTTTGAAATAAGGGATATAATTTGTTACTTCCGGTTTGAAAAATGTCACTTCCGGTATAATTTGATAGTTAACGTGATACTGATTCCAAAAATATATGGTTCTATATACTTTTACATTGAATAAGTAAAAAAATAGCTACTTCTGGTTTACACAAGGTCACTTCCTGTTGGATTTTTATGCCCCGCCTACGATAGAAGAGGGGCATTATGTTTTCTGGTCTGTGAGTCCGTCCGTCTGTTCGTCCGTCCGTCCATTCGTTCGTTCGTCTGTTCGTCCGTCCGTCCGTTCGTCCCGCTTCAGGTTAAAGTTTTTGGTCGAGGTAGTTTTTGATGAAGTTGAAGTCCAATCAACTTGAAACTTAGAATACATGTTCCCTATGATATGATCTTTCTAATTTTAATGCCAAATTGGAGATTTTCCCCCATTTTCACGGTCCACTGAACATAGAAAATGATAGTGCGAGTGGGGCATCCGTGTACTATGAACACATTCTTGTTCAAGGTCATATGGCTTGCAACCTAATTCAAAAAGTCCTATGGCTTTATAAATATGAAGTAAAGGCAAAGGTCAAAATCTAGAACGTCAATTCAACTTTGACCTTGACCTTAATTTCACGGTCATAAATCAAGGACCTCAAATCAAAAACCTTAGGTCTTTATTAGATATGGTTAACGAGTTATATCACCATACATATAATTTAACATATTAAAGGGGAGAAAGCTGCCTTTACATTTCAACATACACTATCAGCTAAAATGTATGTGTTACGACATGTCTCAGCTAAGAATTTAATAAAGACATGTTGTTGTTAACTTATACGGTTTTTGAAGAGAAGTGCAAATAAGGCAAAATCAAAATTTAAAATGTGACCTTGACCTTTGACTTTGACCTAAATTTTCTTTTTTTTTTGGACCAAGGATCTCAAATCAATAGACCCTAGGTCTCTATCACTTATGGTTTACCAGTTACAAATGCATATCACTTATATTCAATGCATAAGGGGAAATAACTCTCATATGGAGTCTCCGGAACGCTTTGGTCCAAACTATTCTCAAATTCCTGATGATATAACGAGAAATTGGTAAAATAATTTTGTCGTTATTTTTAACGGTTGCGAAGGAGTAGCAAACACAATAAAAACAGTGATCGGGGAGATAACTCTTACAAAAAAAAGGTATTCGGTTCAGTAGGGTCAGTTTTGAAAGCGCATAAACGGTGCGATATCATATACCAAACATCAAATCGATATCTTGGGAAACAACCAAACAGCGAAAGAAAAAAAAAAAAAATAGGCAAAAGAAAAAAAAAAAAAACTAAAACCAATTGTTCAGAGAACAATTGAAGGTGTTTCCACCAGTTAAGATCTATATTGATATGAAAATATTTAAATTCGGTTTAAAATGTCATTTCCAGCGTCAAATGATGGCTTATTGTATTCTAATTCCAAAAATATGTGGTTTCTATAAAAGATTTAATAAGGGAGATAATTTGCGACATCCGGATTGAAAACTAACACTTCAGGTATTATTTGATAGTTTACTTGATACTGATTCCAAAAATATACTTTTACATTAAAAATGTACGTAAAATAACTACTTCCGGTTGGCTTTCCAACTTCAAATGATAATACAAAAAGTCCCATGACTTTATCATGTATACAAAGACGTTAAAGGCAAAGGTCAAAATCTAGAACGTCAAATTTACCAATGACCTTGAGCTCAATTTCAAGGTCATAAACGAGGGACCTCAAATTAAAAGACCCTAAATCTTAAATATATATGGTTAATGAGTTATATCACCATACGCCTTATTTTAAATATAAAGGGGAAGGATTCTTCAATTTAATGTATACATACCATTTCAACCAAAAATGTATGTGATACGACATGTCGCAACTAACAATTGAGTAAAAATATGTTGTCGATATCTTATACGGTTTTTGAAAAGAAGTGAAAATAAGCCAAAATCAAAATTTAGAATATGACCTTGACCTTTGATTTTGACCTAATTTTCATTTTTTTTCGACCAAGGACCTCAAATCAAAAAACCCTAGGTCTCTATCACTTATGGTTTACCAGTTTCACATGCATATCACTTATATCAAATGCATAAGGGGAAATAACTCTCATATGGAATCTCATTACGGCTTCGGTCAAAATTAAACAAAACATTCTGAGGATATAACGAGCAATTTGGTAAAATAAATTTGTTGCAATCCTTTACGGTTGCGAAGGAGTAGTATACACAAGACAAACAGTGTTCGGGGAGACAACTCTTACAAAGTAAAGTTTTTTGTTTCGCGGTGTCAGTTTCAAAAGCGTATTAACTGTACGATATCATACACCAAAAATTTAAGCGACATATTTTGAAACAACAATACAGCGGAGGAAACAAATTAGGCGGAAGAAAAAAAAAATAATCAGAACAAAAGCAATAGGTCTTTCCACGGAAAGATGGAAACACCTAATAATCAGAACAAATACAATAGATCTTTCCACAGAAAAGTGGAAAGACCTAATTACCGTTTTATGTAACAAAGTAAATTACAACTACTCTTCTTATGTAATTAATTGTTTAAGTAAGATATTCAATTCGTTTATAAATAATAGACTAATAATAATTTTTGAAGACGAAATGAATTTATCAAAATTTGGATTCAGACAAAAATAATAGAACTTCAGATAGTCTCTTTATCTTAAAAACTGTTATTAATAAATATGTAAATAACGAAAAAACAAAAAAAAATATTTGGATGTTTTGTAGATTTGAAGAAGGCATTTTTGAACCCGTTGCATTTGTTTGCACCTGTCCTAAGTCAGGAATCTGATGTTCAGTAGTTGTCGTTTGTTGATGTGGTTCATAAGTGTTTCTCGTTTCTCGTTTTTATATAGATTAGACCGTTGGTTTTCCCGTTTGAATGGTTTTACACTAGTAATTTTTGGGGCCCTTTATAGCTTACTGTTCGGTGTGAGCCAAGGCTCCGTGTTGAAGACCGTACTTTGACCTATAATGGTAAACGTTTATAAATTTTGACTTGGATGGAGAGTTGTCTCATTGGCACTCATACCACATCTTCTTATATCTATTTGACTCAGTTTGGAGACTAAGCCTTTTATATAAATTAATTAAGACTGATAATATTTAACCTAAACTGTATAAAGTGTTAAAAAATATGTATGAGCACACTGAAGCTTCTGTATTTATAGAAAGAGGCTTAAAATAAGGTGACAGTCTAAGTCCTAATCTTTTTAATATATATATAAATGATCTTCCAGAAATCTTTGACAAGGACTGTAAACCAGCTTAATAAGATCTCTTTCAATAGTCTTATGTTTGCGTTTGCTGTCTGAAAGTGCTGAAGGGCTACAGAAGTCATTAGAGGTCTAAGTAACTATTGTAGCAGCTGTCAATAAACATAAATAAAACTAAAGTGATGGTATTTCAACAAAAAAAAAAACATACCATACACCAAAACAGTTTACCTTGAATGAATGTAAATTAGAAAATGTATTAAGATATAAATATTCAGGTAATATAATAGAGGCATCGGGTAAATTCCACACCTCCCATTTTGAACTCTCGAAAAGGGTACAAAAGTTCTATTCAGTATGTTTAAATCTTTGAAAAATATAGAAAATATACCTATAAATATACATAAAAAAACTTTTTGGATCTTTAGTTAAGCCAATTTTAATGTATAATTCAGAAATTTGGTATATGGACTCATATGAAAAAATATTAAAATCTCGGAGTAGAGCAGCATATAATATTAAGGATTTTGATTTACTAACCTCTATTGAGCTTTATTGAAAAAGTAATTTAAAATTTGGCAAATCTATTCTAGGTTTAAGTAAAAAAGCAGTAAACATTGCCTCAAGGTCAGAGTTAGGACAATATCCAATAGATGCATATGTAAAAGTACAAGCACTAAAATATTAAGCAAGAATATCTAATATTGAAGTTAATCCTTTGTTATTTGATGCATACTGCACAACAAAACTTGTGGATGAAGCAGGAATTATTCTTGGGATACATTTGTCAAAAATATAATTCATGAAAATAATATAGAATTATCAGAGATAGAAAATACTAACTTTATACAAGAAAAATATAAAATAAATAAACACATGAAGGAGATTATACAAGAAAACTGTAAAAAAAGTTGTTTTTACGAAATGAAACTCTTTAACGGAAAAAATAAATTATATATTTATAGTAAAGTTAAAAGATTTATGAAATTCAACCATACTTACTTAAAGAAAATAACTTTGAAATCACGAAATGCTTTACTAAATTAAGGATAAGTGATCATATTTTGAAATTGAAAGGGGAGGTACAGAAACATAAAAGAGAAGAACGTTTATGTCAATAGTTCTTTAAATAAAATAGATGATGAATATCATTTCTTATTTAAATGTAAACAAAATGAAAACTTGAGACTTCAATTCGTAAGTAAAAGTTAAAATATATATTCAAATATAGATTATATGGATAAATTGGATAAATTAATTTTATGTCTTTCATGTCTGTCAGTTATGCGGTATGCGGCTCTATTTATTAAAAAGTCCTGATCACTTAGGAGAGTGGATTCAACAACTGCATGATATGTACATATATGAATTGATGTCTTTTTATTATTTTTGTGATGTATTATGTAATGTGTTATTTTGTTTTCATGTATGCCATCAACCCCATTTGGGTATAATTGTGCATTATTTCAATAAACATATGTAATTAGTTGACATTGTCTTCTGACTATTCCAACATTTTCAACTGACATATTGTGTCTATTCCAGCTTTAAAAGAACAGTGGATGTTGTAATTTACATTATGCGGTTAAATCGTCTTTAATATCAGATTATAAATCAAAAGAATATACATAAAAGATAAATATATTTTGATTCAAACGAATTTCATGATTAAATTAACATAAACAAAGGATAATCACATCACCTAATAACCTGGATTTTGATCGTCTAGTTAATGTTTCATAATAGTATCCCATTCATTGTCAGTAATTATAAGACATTAGGTGTTGAAATGTAACATAAAGAAAAGAAATAAAAAGACGAAGCCAGTACTTCGGTACTGGCATAACAATACGGATTTTGTTCTATTAAAATTTGCTATTATAAAATTTGGTAAATCATTTCAAATTGAGGAATGTATCCCCTTATACATAGCCTTGATTCCCTGCCCGGGTTTGAATTTTGTGCTTGTCCTTTTTGGTTTTATTAACTCTTCAACGTTTGTTCAAGGTTTTGGATTTTCTATTATTTTTAGCTTCGAGCATTATTATTTGTCGAAATGCGCATCTGATACAGTAAAATTGATACCGTCTATGTTGTAAATAGAATACAGAGTAATCTACGAATTATTATCAATTGAGAGAACACACTATACTCATTAACAGTTGTTTTAGCTCACCTGGCCCAAAGGTCCTAGTGAGTTTTTCTCATCACTTGGCGTCCGTCATCCGTCGTCGTCGTCTGTTAACTTTTATAAAAATCTCCTCCTCTAAAACTACTAGGCCAAATTTAACCAAACTTAGCATCAATCATCATTGGGATATCTTGTTTAAAAAATGTGTCCGATGACCCCGTCTGCTAACAAACATGGTCAACATGGCTAAAAATAAAACATCGGGGTAAAATGCAAGTTTTGTCTATTATTTTGAAAACCGTTATAAATAGATAAAAAATTTGACAAGAGCATAAATGTTCAGAATGAATGTTGAGCTCTACCAATTGCCCATATACGTCAAAACTGTCAGACGACTTCTTTTACGAGTTATTGCCCTTAAATGACAAATTTCTGTTATCTTGAAAACTATAATAGATAGAGAGAAACCTTCAATTGCACGAAATGATCAACAAGACAAGTTCTAAAAATAAGTCTTATGGTTGAAATCGTCAGTCGACTCATTATTCGAGTTATTGCCCTTTGATGACTTTTACCATTTTTTTTTTTGCGTTTTTGTCTTAAATGATGATAATTATAATAGGTAATTAGACACTTTTAATCACAAAAATGATCAGCAAGGAAAGATCTACTAACAAGTCAAATTTTGCCGATATAGGTATTAGACTGTCACTATTTATAGGAGTCATTGCCCTTAAATGAGGATTTTTTTTACCCTCTATTGGGCAAGATAGAGAGAAACTAATCAGACTAAATGACCAGCAATACCAGATCAACAAAACAGAGATTTTGTCATAAATTGTATTCTCGTCTACAATGAGCCATATTTTTGACCTTTTACTGCTCCTACAATAAATGAAAATTTTAATTTCTAGTTTTAAAATAAACTATACATATAGCTAGTAGAAATAACTAATATGTATGTCCCCCTTCATACATGATTAAATTGACCCTAGTTCTATAATTTAAGACCTTGTAGGTCCATATTGTTTGTTTTAAATGTTTTTTATCAGATATTATTTCTTTACTCTCAATGCTGAACCTGAAGTCTTATCAGAAGTATATATTTTGTCATAGAAACTTTTAAAATTAATAACCCACTGTCAAAACTAATAGCAACAACCTCAAAATAAAGAAAAAAATTTCTTAAACTGTTTATATTGCAAAATTATATTCTTAATCCATCCTTTTTTATCATTAAGATGAGGACAAAAGCATACTAATTTCATCTTTTTTAATCTTGAGGTCAATTATCAAGGTCAGACAAACACAACAGTGGTATGTGACACGTCTTCTTATCATGATATATGTATGTAACAAATATCATAAGTCTATATCAGAAGACAAAAAAGTTATTGCCAGGACAAAATCTGTATATGAAAAAGAAAAAGAACCGATAACATAAATGACTACCAAGAGTGCACACACTGAAATGTCTTGCCTGCTCTACTGACCATTGATTGTATATTGATAGTCCTAAATATAAAGCTTTATTTACTGCAAGTATCACATAATCTTAACATGATCCAGGAGATGAGGTTGAGGTCATAGTGTTTTCCCCAAGCATGTTAAGCATGGATAGACGCCATGCCCTTTGTTTGTCTTAATAAATGATGCCAGGCCCTTTTTTCATTTCTATGGATGATGCCATTGAGCAAACTAGATGAACAAATTGTGAAAAATTGTCTTTATAGGGCAATAACAACTCAGGGGGTCAATTGACAGTTTTGGTCATATAAACTTATTTTTAGATTTTACTTTGCTGAAAATTTTTGCTGTCTACTGTTTATCTTTATCATTAATAATATTCAAGGTAATAACAAAAAACTTCATAATTTTCTAAAAATATTACCAGTTTAGTGGCAACAACCCAACAATGGGTTGTTGGATTCATCTGAAATCCTCATGGCGGATAGGACTTCACCTAATTAACATTTTCACCTCTGACACATCAGATTTGCTTTAAATGCTTTACTGTTTGAGATATAAGCAAAAAAATGCATTTTCCCCCTATGTTCTACTTTTAGCCATGGCGGCCATGGTTTTTGAGGAAACAGAAAAATAAAACACAAACTTTATTCTGGTTACCTTAAGGATCATTCAGCTTATGTTTGGTTGGAACTAGTTCAGAGGAGAAGATTTTTTGAAGTACTAAAACTTGATAAACAAATTGTGTAAAATTGGTCTTAAAGGGCAATAACTCCTTAAGGGGTCAATTGACAATTTTGGTCATATAAACTTATTTGTAGATCTAACTGTGCTGAATATTTTTGATTTTTGCAGTTCACCTTTATCTATAATAATATTCAAGATTATAACCAAAAACTGCAAAATTTCCTTAAAATTACCAATTTAGTGGCAGCAACCCAACAATGGTTATTATTAGATTCATCTGAAAATGTAAGGGCTGATAGAACTTCACCTAATGAACACTTTAATCCCTTGTCAGAATTGCTATAAATGCTTTGGTTTTTGAGATATAAGCCAAAAACTGCATATTACCCCTATGTTGTATTTTTAGCCATGGTGGCCAGGTTTTTTGACGAAACAGAAAACAAAATACAAGCTTTATTCTAAATACGTTATCGATACCCTAAAGATCATTCAGCTTAAGTTTGGTTGGAACTGGTTCACAGGAGAAGATTTTTTGTAGTAAGAAAACTTGATAAACAAATTGTGTAAAATTGGCCTTAAAGGGCAATAACTCCTTAAGGGGTTAATTGACAATTGTGGTCATATAAACTTATTTGTAGATCTAACTGTGCTGAATATTTTTGATTTTTGCAGTTCACCTTTATCTATAATAATATTCAAGATTATAACCAAAAACTGCAAAATTTCCTTAAAATTACCAATTTAGTGGCAGCAACCCAACAATGGTTATTATTAGATTCATCTGAAAATGTAAGGGCTGATAGAACTTCACCTAATGAACACTTTAACCCCTTGTCAGAATTGCTATAAATGCTTTGGTTTTTGAGATATAAGCCAAAAACTGCATATTACCCCTATGTTGTATTTTTAGCCATGGTGGCCAGGTTTTTTGACGAAACAGAAAACAAAATACAAGCTTTATTCTAAATACGTTATCGATACCCTAAAGATCATTCAGCTTAAGTTTGGTTGGAACTGGTTCACAGGAGAAGATTTTTTGTAGTAAGAAAACTTGATAAACAAATTGTGTAAAATTGGCCTTAAAGGGCAATAACTCCTTAAGGGGTTAATTGACAATTGTGGTCATATAAACTTATTTGTAGATCTAACTTTGCTAAACATTTTTGATGTTTGCAGTTCACCTTTATCTATAATAATATTCAAGATTATAACCAAAAACTGCAAAATTTCCTTAAAATTACCAATTTAGTAGCAGCAACCCAACAATGGTTATTATTAGATTCATCTGAAAATTTAAGGGCTGATAGAACTTCACCTAATGAACACTTTAACCCCTTGTCAGATTGCTATAAATGCTTTGGTTTTTGAGATATAAGCCAAACACTGCATATTACCCCTATATTCTATTTTTAGACATGGTGGCCATGTTTTTTGACGAAACAGAAAAGAAAATAAATGCTTTATTCTAAATACCCCAAAGATCATTCAGCTTAAGTTTGGTTGGAATTAGTTCAATAGTTTCAGAGGAGAAGATTATTTTTGAAATAGTTTTCACCAGACGGACGAGGACGACAGACGCCATACAAGTGATGACTAAAGCTCACAGTTCCTTCAGAACAGTGAGCAAAAATCATTTTGCCCAGTATTACCCAGCCCAGGAAAGTCCAGACCAGTGTAATACTTTACAAACCCTGAACATAAGGACTCTATATACAAAGTTTGGAGCATCCATGTCTTCCACCTTCTCAAATATAAAGCTTTTAAGCAATTAGTTAATGCTGCTACCGGATCATTATCCCTATGTCGAGCTTTCTGCAACAGAAGTTGCAGGCTCAACAAAAACTGATTCACAACCATTTGTATGCTAATCAGAAAGAATAAATGGAAAATATGTCCCCATGGACCCAGATGATGCCTCCACTTGCATACAACTTTATAAAGGAACATAAACAAGAACGATTAAAGCATGTAAAGTGAAGCTACCCAAATTTGTACTTGATCTGAGTTTTGTGGTAATAAGTATTGTGTATAGGTCTCATAATGTTTGGTTGGGACAAACTTAAGTTACAGAACTGAAACTAAAAAATTTTGCAATTCTTCAATTTATAAAGGGGCATAACTTTATAATGATTAAAGTGACGCCACCAAAATTCAACTTGAATCTTGATCTAAGGGTGGATTTTATATTTTGAGACTGTCTCTTTTTCTCAACCATAGATTTTTCAAAGAATTTTGCAAAAAACTAAAATTTTAGCTCAAAATGTTTTAATTTTATCAATATTCAAAAACTTACCAAATTTTTCTTCATTCTTCTATATTTCTTCATTCTATCCATTGATGCAAAAGAACAAAAGCTCAGGCAAAAATATCTCAGCACTTGTTTAAATATATATCAAGGACAAGAGATAATCCCAAATGAGCAATCGTTTTTATTCTGCTGTACAATCTTCATCAGTCCTGAAGCAATAAAAGAATCATAAGATAAAATTTTAGCTTGAATCAATTAGTAACTTAAAGGAGAGCTAAAATTTTAGCTGGTTCCTTTCCAGAATAAAAGCTAAAATTTAGCTTCCAAAAACTGAAAAAGATAAAATTTTTGCTTTGCAGAAAATTGATAAAATTTTAGCAAACATAAAAAGATAAAATTTTAGCATTATTGACAGAACATAATATTGTTACATACAGTTACAGATATTATAACATTGATGACAGCATTACGGCTCTTAACCTTAAAACTAATTGGTTGCTGGTTGCTTAATGTTCAGTGGCAAAAAGTTCATGCATTTTCAGGACATGAACAAATTAAGACAAAAAGTAGGTCCTGTAATAGGACTTGACAGGATGAAATTTGGACTATTACTGGCAGGTAGATTAAATAGGCCGTAGGTTTAGAAATTTGACATTGCAAGAAGCCACCTATGGACCGCTCACAAAGTTGTAGGTTCTTCAGGTACAGAGTGCATGGCACCCTCTCTACATGAGGCTTCAGATTAAACGTCCTCATGCCTACCAGATGTGACTACAAATTTATAGTATATCATGCATATTATTGGTATAAACAAACAAGTGGCTATACATGAAAATGGACATTTGGTCATATACTGTCTCACAGACATTAACAATAATAAATGCTGAACTATTCCTCATGATTATTGGTATGAACAAACAAGTGACTATATGAGAAACTGGACATACAGTCATTCGCTGATTCACAGACATTGACAGTGATAAATGCTGCAAAATTTCCTTAAAATTACCAATTCAGGGGCAGCAACCCAACAACAGGATGTCTGATTTGTCTGAAAATTTCAGGGCAGATATATCTTAACTTGATGAACATTTTTACCAAGACAGATTTGCTCTAAATGCTTTAGTTTCAGAGATATAAGCCAAAAACTGCATTTTACCCCTATGTTCTATTTTTAGCCTTGTCGGCCATGTTGGTTGGCAGGCGGGGTCATCGGACACATTGTTTTAACTATATACCCTAGTGATGATTGTGGCCAAGTTTGGTAGTTTCAGGAGAAAGAATTGTGTAAATAATTACAAAAATTTACGAAAAATTGTTACAAATTTACTATAAAGGGCAATAACTCCTTAACAATGCTTAAGGGGTCAATTGACAATTTTGGTCATGTTTGATTTATTTGTAGATCTTACTTTGCTGAACATTATTGCTGTTTACAGTTTATCTCTATCTATAATAATATTCGAGATGATAACCAAATGAAAAACTGCAAAATTTCCTTAAAATGACTAATTATGGGGCAGCAACCCAACAACGGGTTGTCTGATTTGTCTGAAAAATTTTGGGCAGATAGATCTAAACCCGTTGAACACTTTTACCACTTGTCAGATTCGCTCTAAATGCTTTAGTTTCAGAGATATAAGCCAAAAACTGCATTTTACCCATATGTTCTATTTTAGCCATGTCAGGCATCTTGGTTGGCAGATAGGGTTGTCGTATACATTTTTTAAACTAAATACCACAGCGATGATTGTGGCCAAGTTTGGTTAACTTTGGCCAAGTAGTTTCAGAGGAGAAGATTTTTTGTAAAAGTTAATTAACGACGACGGACACCAAGTGATGAGAAAAGCTCACTTGGCGCTTTGGGCCAGGTGAGCCAAAAAACTTATTCTAAACTTAAAACTTAAACTCAGTGACCAATGTTCCATGAAAATGAAGTCAAGAACAGATGATACCTTCCAGACAGACATATACACTTTAAAACCATTCCATACACCAAATATAGTTGACCTATTGCTTATAGTACTCTAAAATCAGATCAGTCCAAAAAAAAAAAAAATTAACCCTGACCAATGAACCATGAAAATGAGGTCAAGGTCAGATGAAACCGGCCAGACTGACATGTACACATTACAGTCATTAACCAATTGCTTAAAGTACTTGAAAAACAGACCAAAACACAAAAATTTAGGCCTAAATTAAAATATTGTTTGTTTGCCCTTTACCAACTGAAAATCTTTTATTTGTATTTACCGGCAATTTTTTTTTTAAATTGATTTTTCGTTCCTACCGAAAATCTTATATTTGTATTTACCGCTCAAAACTTTTTTTTACCGGAATCCTTAGGTTTTATCTTTCCTGTATAAGGTTTAGTCCGTTTAGTATCACGGGAGCGTTTGACATGATCACTGGCATTGGTTTGAAATGGACGTTGTAAGTTTGGAAAGCATGACGAACGTTGCCCTGTGTGTCTCAATACTTGAAGATCAGGATTCATTCAAGAAAATGTTGGTCCAAAACAAAATTATCAAATTTTGTACAAAGGAAATTTGGGAAGATGTTGTAGGGGCTGCTTTTGGTGATCCAATCACAAAATCCCAGACTTAAATTTGGCATTTCCCAAGCTTAAATTTTTCCCATCTTCCCCACATCAAAATGTCTAGATCCCGAATCCATGTTTTATAATTTTACCCCTATTACCGAATTCCTGGACCTACAAAGGGTCAATTCCAGAGTCCCAATAAAAGGCCTACCCCTCGCCAGTCCTCCTCCCCCTCCCCGGCCAGTCCTGTTTTAGTCAAATTTAAGTCAATTCTGGGTAAATATTTCCCATGAAAGATGATTCACAAAAAAATTATTTCGAAATCAAATTAAAAAAGAACAACTTACATTAACTTGACATATTATATATATCATGAACCAAAGGCCTATAAAGTGGAGATTAATTGGCAGTAAAATCGCCAAGTTTTTCCATACAGACCATTTATAAATGTCATGTAAAATACAAGTTTCAAGTCTTGTAGCATTTTTATATGGAACAGACCCAGGATACTTCTAAACACTCTAGGATTAACGCGCTCTCAGTGGATTTAAAGAACTAGAGGCTCCAAGGAGCCTGTGTCGCTCACCTTATATTTTTATTTACAATTGATGCATGAAATAATGCAACCTTTATACATTTGCTTTAGTTTCAGAGATATAAAGTCAAAAACTGCATTTTCCCCCTAAGTTCTTTTTTTTTCAATGTCTGACATGTTCGTTGGCAGGCAGGGTCATCGGACACATTTTTTAAACTAAATACCCTAGTGATGATTGTGGCCAAGTTTGGTTAAATTTGTCTCAGTTGTTTCAGGAGAGGAGATTTTTGTAAAAAATTACAAAAATTTATGAATAATTGTTAAATTTGACATTAAAGGGCAATAACTCCTTATGGGGTCAATTGACCATATTGGTCATGTTGACTTATTTGTAGATCTTACTTTGCTGAACATTATTGCTGTTTATAGTTTATCTCTATCTATAATAATATTCAAGATAATAACAAATAACTGCAAAATTTCTTTAAAATTACTAATTCAGGGGCAGCAACCCAACAATGGCTTGTCTAATTCGTCTGAAAATTTCAGGACAGATACATGTAGATCTTAACCTGATGAACATTTTAACCGAAATCAAATTTGCTCTAAATGCTTTAGTTTCAGAGATATTTAAGCCAAAAACTGCATTTTACCCCTATGTACTATTTTAGCCATGTCGGCCATCTTGATTGGTGGGCGGGGTCATCGGACACATTTTTTAAACTAGATACCCTAGTGATGATTGTGGCCAAGTTTGGTTAAATTTGGCTGAGTAGTTTCAGAAAAGAAGATTTTTGTAAAAGATTACAAAAATTTACGAAAAATTGTTAAAAATTGACTATAAAGGGCAATAACTCCTTAAGGGGTCAATTGACTATTTTGGTCATGTAGACTTATCTGTAGATCTTTCTTTGCTGAACATTATTTCTATTTACCGTTTATCTCTATCTATAATAATATTCAAGATAATAACCAAAAACTGCAAAATTTCCTTAAAATTACTAATTCAGGGGCAACAACCCAACAACGGGTTGTCTGATTCATCTGAAAATTTCAGGGCAGATAGATCTTAACCTGATGAAAATTTTCACCCCTGTCAGATTTGCTCTAAATACTTTAGTTTCAGAGATATAAGCCAAAAACTGCATTTTACCCCTATGTTCTATTTTTAGTAGATATAAGATGTGGTATGAGTGCCAATGAGACAACTCTCCATCCAAGTCAAAATTTATAAAAGTAAACCATTATAGGTCAAAGTACGGTCTTCAACACGGAGCCTAGGCTCACACCGAACAGTAAGCTATAAAGGGCCCCAAAAATTACTAGTGTAAAACCATTCAAACGGGAAAACAAACGGTCTAATCTATATAAAAACGAGAAACGAGAAACACTTATGAACCACATCAACAAACGACAACTACTGAACATCAGATTCCTGACTTAGGACAGGTGCAAACAAATGCAGCGGGTTTAAACGTTTTAATGGTACCAAACCTTCACCCTTTTTCTGAAACAATAGTGTAACATCACAACATAGAAAGACACACTATAAAATATCAACTGAAATAGCTTAACTCAATCAAAGGACATATTAACACCATTGAACATACACTGAACAAATAAATTTGACCTATGATACAATGTAAATTCAAAATAAATAAACTAAGGAAGAATAATAAAAGTAACATGTTATAAAGGTATGAAATGTTAACCAATTTAAGAAAAACAATATGCTCGAACAAAAATATCAACCATTTGCAATAACTTTAAACACAGGTAAATGAAAATAATTTTGTTGTTAGGTATACGTGTACAGTTACAATAGAGAAAGGAAATATTTTAACAAAATAAATAATTTTGATGTTCATAGTACGAATTGGAAATTTATATTAGTACCAAACACTTATCAAAGCTGGTATATAGACCAGATATAACCCATGCTTGCCATCTTGGTTGGCAGGCAGGGTCATCAGACACATTTTTAAAAAAAATAGATACCCTAGTGATGATTGTGGCCAAGTTTGGTTAAATTTGGCCCAGTAGTTTCAGAGGAGAAGATTTTTGTAAAAGTTAACGGACGACGACGACGGACGCCAAGTGATGAGAAAAGCTCACTTGGCCCTTTGGGCCAGGTGAGCTGAAAATAAGACAATAGACCACTTTCAAGTTATGTTCTTCACCGGAAAAAATCGTCAATCATGCGCGCCTTTATAACGTCATTTACCAGATAGAGGGGACCGCTGGTATCCCTGCACTGTTAATGTTCATCAAGCGTCTTAGTGATCGTCATTGTGCAGGATAAACTAGAAATAATCTTTGTTCCTTAGGTACTTGATCACAATGCCCAAATGATAGCAGTGCTGCTGGTCAATTATAAGAATTTAATTTGCCTAATAATTCGTGTAATATAGCATCATATTTTTCTAACCACTCGCTCAACATGGGAACGGAAGTGACGATGCCCCTAAACGCACGATTGATGTTCACTAAAACCAAAGTTTTTGACGGAAATGAATCGAACTCGAAAGTTGTCTATTGCTTAGTATTAGCTCTTTCAACTTGTTGCAAGACGTTGATGGGGAATGCACTGCTTGGCAGTGGCTTTATATTCTAGTCAAATATTGAGATTCTTTTAAAATTGTTAGTATGTGAATAAAACATGCTTCAGATATATATCTTGTACTCGTTTTTATTTATGACAGGAATTGAAATATCATTCTGTATATTATTTCAGTCTTCCAATTTAATATAGAAAGATTACATGTATGATAAACAACAAGTTATTAAAATCTAATATATATATATATATATATATGACTTTCAAATTAGTGAATCTTGATCAATCTTGCAATGCCTTTCTCTTTTCTTAAACTTCAATCAAGAGCAGAATGATTCTTCAAGCCCTCTGTTTGGTCTGCAGCACTAGTTAGAATCCCCAGTTTCTATGTGCTTAGAGAGACTGGTTATTGATCCATTGTGCTATTTAGCACTGTGACTCCCAACATGCAGATATGTTATAAACTAACTAGCGTTCTACTGTGGTTGGTTAAGGCACATAGGGTGCATATGGGCAATAATTTGGTATTGGGACCGTTTCCGATAACGATAGAAAAGTGATAAAATATTGTATTTTGTTGAGAGAAGTTGTTGCTCCACTATCAGATGCTATTATTTCTATTAAAATATAGGTGTTTTCTAATCTCCCCTAGAGAGAATTTGAAATAAACAAATGTTTAAGATTATTCGCCCACTTTTGTATGTCGTTTCTTAGCGTTATTTTCGCTTCCGAAGTGCGTAACGCTGCCCGATTTAAAGATAATCGTCGCCTGCAAAATCATAACTGTTGCCTTCAAATAATAAAGAACATCGATCAAAAAGAATAGTCAGAAGAAATTGCCGAGAACTGTAAGTATTTTTGTAGCAGGTGTAAGAAAAGTAGCGTTACTTTGGTTTCCGATTTCGTAACGCAAATTTTAGATGGTATAGTCTGCTTTATTGTTATTGAATTCTTCATAACAATATGCAAATATGAACTCTCGCGAGATGTTCAAACAGGTAAATCAGTGATTATTTACATTCTAGTGTTGTTCGTCGTAAAAATTAAGTTAGAAAATGACGTTATCGTTATGCGTTACATTTCACACGAAACAGAAGTCTAGTTACTGACTTTTTTTTTATTAAAGTTGTTTTTGTCGTTCAGTCCAAATCATTTCCGGTCATACGTGAAACATGTGGCTAACATGTGATTAAGCGCTTACGGCCGGGTATATGAAATATTAGGTCTAAACATCGTTTTTGTTTCCAACGGGATAGTAGCAAGCATATTCTGTGGACTGTTTTCATATTGTTTAAAAAAGGAAAATACACAATTTTCAAAAAGATTGCGCCGGGGGTCTATTATTTTTCCTACGTGCATAATGTTACATACGATCTTGAGTGAAAATACATGCCCAATGACTTGACAAAATCGATTTCTTACTCGAGGGACGTTACAACACATTTTGTTTCCGGATAACGATGAAAAGGGTCCTTGGAAAATTCAATCAACATTACGTCTCTTATCATTCTGCCGATGCTCGTTGAATTGATTTTGCTTCAGCAGTAAATTGTACTTGATATTTTAGGTAAATAAAGATAATTTAAAAAAGATACATGGTGATATACCGTTACACTTGGAATGTACAGAGTTGGTATCTTTGTCACAATTTTTTTTTTTTTTTTTAATTTTAATCATATTCTGCAAACACTTTTCAAAAATGCAATAATATTGTCAAAGGAGAAGTAAACTTTTACCATGCATGACTTGAAAGGAAGTACTTTATCGATTTTAGCCCACTAAAGAAGGTTAACATGTGGAAACCATGTAGATGGTGTACAGGTCACAAATATCACATGATGCCTATTATAAGATTTTAATTTCAAGTTAAAAGTTTTTTACTTTACTGGATTAATAGGAATTTGACATTGGAATTAATTGTATAAAACTGGAATTTCAAAACCAAAAATACAGTTTTTGGCTAAAACATCAAGATACAACGATTATGGTATCCTGTATCAATAAAGAAAACGTGGAAATTTCTGAATAAATTGCACTAATTTTTTTCAAAACAAACACATATTTAGGAGTTTTATAGTAATACTATTACATTTAAGACAGATTTTAACCTGAGATGCAAATCTAAATGCATAAGTATGCCAGTAGTAAATCAATACACGGAAACCGCTAATGTTGTATCCAGTTCAGTTGTATGCGTCACAATTTCATAGCTTTTCAAAAGTGTTATTCCCCTTCAGGTAAGTAGTGCCGATTCACTGCCTACATGTGCAATATATCAAAACACTTTTCTTTTCAACTTAAAAGTAAAACTTGCTTTGAAAATATGTTCACCTTTACCAAATTTTCCATAAAACATTGCATGAAATAATATGTCACTTTAATGTTGACATGTAAAATAAGCTTTTTACAGTTGCCCTTGCTGAAAGGAACTAGGGTTCTGTTTAATCTAAGGACTTGTGACTTTGAAGATCGGTCATAATTTGTATTGTATGATAAGAAGTTACGATCAAACTTGTGACCTTTAGAGAAATGAGCCCAAAAACAACTTACCAGAATTTTTTTTAAATCAGATTTATATATTTGTGGTCACAAATTTTGGAAAGAAATTTAGTGAAATAAACCAGGCTATTCTATTTGGTATATGAGGTTTTCGGTTATGTTTCTGTAATCCATGGTACTTGTAATTTTCCAGCAGTTGTAATGAATGGGTGTAAACAATTATAGGATTTCATTGAATTTCTATACACCCGCAAAATAATATCTTGTATATGGAATCTTGTCTATAAAAAAGAAGGTGTGGTGTGATTGCCAATTAGACAACTCTCCACAAGAGACCAAATGACACAGAAATTTACAGCTGAACTATAGGTCACCGTATGGCCTTCAACAATGAGCAAAGCCCATACCACATAGTCAGCTATAAAAGGCCCCGAAATCACAAATGTAAAACTATTCAAACTTTAATTTGATATAAGAAGATGTGGTATGAGTGCCAATGAGACAACTCTCCATCCAAGTCAAAATTTATAAAAGTAAACCAATATAGGTCAAAGTAGGGTCTTCAACACAGAGCCTTGGCTCACACCGATTAGCAAGCTATAATGGTACCAAACATTCACCCTTATCTGAAACAATAGTGTAACATCACAACATAGAAAGACACACTATAAAATATCAATTGAAATGGCTTAAATCAATCAAAAGACATATTAACACCAGTGAACATACATTGAACAAATAAATTTGATCTATGATACAATGTTTAAGTACACTATATTCGACACCTCAAACAGAGATAAAGGTTACAACAATTCTAAATTATGTATGTCTCTTTAATTTTTTCATTGATTTTCTATTTATGACCACCTATATGATTTGCAATTTGGTATGCAGCTTCAGCATGTTTGGTTGTTGCAGTTGGGTCACTTTTGTTATATAATTAGGTGGGGCTATACTTTTAACACATATCTGCTACCTCATTGAAAGTTTTCATTTCTAATTACTTGTTGTTTACTACTTTTGTCATCTATGATACATGTACCTTGTACATATGCATAACCATGATAACACATGTAAATTTATTAAATGGTTGATGTTTATGATTTTTTGTTTTGTAGTCAATAAATATTCAAATGTTATTGTATTTGTATCTTTGAATTTTGTTTCATCTTCAGATCATAGTTCAGTTTTGTTGTATATCATAGATAATAAGCTATGCCACCAGTCATTATCATTATTGTTGAATTCTCATTGCAGGTCACAAAGTTAAAATCCATGGCTGTGGTTTCAATTTTACAAAAGCCAGGGACAGGGTGGAGATTACAAGATGCTACTTATACTGTGGATAAAATGGACATCACTCACATATTGGATGTTCCAAACATTAATATGTTTGTTGGATCACGCTTTTTGTTTTGTGTTCAATAAAATTTAGAAATTTAAAATGTCCCGCATCTTTCCAATTGAATCAAAAGTGAGAACTGAGAAAGTGCCTCCCAACACTCCCATACATTCACTTCTGGAACATCCCTTTATAGAAAAGTACATTATATAAGATAAGTAGCACTAGCTAGATCTCCCAGTTTTTACAGTGCTTGAATTTTCTGCTAAGTGACGTATAAGCATAAAGAGTAAACCATGCAATTGTGTTACAGAGCTAGCTGGCACACTGCATTGGGTGCACTAAAGGTTAGTAGGCACATATGCTACATATAAAAGTGTATAAGAATTATAACAAAAAGCAAGAGAAAAAACATTGGTAGTCAAAATCAGTAGATGCAAGTCGGCACCCAAAAATAATTTATTATAGTGACATCATAAAGTGCCCTTGTTTCTATATTCTCATAGTTTTCATTGTCTATTGGAAAAAAATTATTAAAAACAGTCCTAAATTTAAAAACCAAAGTTATAAGTAACATTATCAAGAAAAAGTTTACTGTTCAGATTATTTTAAGCTGATTTTACATAAGAAAATGCCTGTACCAAGTCAGGAATATGACAGTTGTTATCCATTCGTTTGATGTGTTTGAACTTTTGATTTTGCCATATGATTGAGGACTTTCCTTTTTGAATTTTCCTCGAGTTCAGTATTTTGTGATTTTACTTTTTTCCAATAAAATAAAACTAAAAAAAATGCTTTCGGGTTCTTATGGTTTCCTGTCGCGTTTAAAAAAAACCTTAATTTAACATTGAAAATAGATTTTAAATATTAACATGAAGCAAGTAACACTAGTAATGGTGTTCATTTATGTCTTTTGAAATAAATCGTGCAAAATAAAGAAAATAAAGTTTGGTTTCCTGTTTGGTTTCCTGTCACGAAAACGGTGAATCAAAATGGATTAATTTTTTCCCGAAAAACCCACTTGTTTCATTAATACTATTCTCACACCAACACAACCCACAGAATAAAAGTTAAAATTTTAGAATTTAAAAAAAAAAAGATACAAAAAGAAACCAAAGGCCGAATACAAAATTATTATTATATTATATATACTACAATGTGCATACTAAAAAGTAGATGATGCATATGAAAGGATCTAAAGATGTTTTAAAGAAGATACCTAACAAAGCATACATAAACAAAAGCAGTACAGACACAAATGATATCATGCAGATTTCATATCTTTCAAATAAAATAAAATATTTTACCTACCTGCCTACCCATGACAAAAAATGTACCATGCCAAGTTATTTTTTGGCAAAAAAAAAATGAAATATTTTACCTACCTACCTACAGTCAGGGGTACTACTTGTACAAGTTATTTTTATTTACCTGAAGAAGTAAATATTAATATAAATATAAGTAAATTTGTAAGATACTTATACAAGTGTATTTTATATACTTGTATAGGTAAATTGTTTTATTGGCTTAGTTATGTCCCTTAAACATTCAGATTTTTTTACTTATACAAGTAAAAAAGTCATACTATCTTCTTTTCTTGAATTTCTCAGGACTTCTTTGCTCAAATGAAATTTTTAATTGTCTGTCCTTTGCAGTTGTCTTAACTAATCATTAAACCATTGTCATGACGTCAGCCTATTCATTTACCGTGGATTCTTTTTCTAGAATCAACGCTTTCTAAATCTGTCGTTGAAATGAGCTCACCAAATTACATTCAAATGTTTCTTTTGTGTGCCTAATTTCATTAAGTTTGAATTGGCTAATTTACTGATTTCTGTTCACTAATGGAATTAATTTAAAGTTACCTTTATTTTTTGTAGATTTTATATGCTTTCACTGGGATTCGAACCCCTCGTTGAAATCTGTTATGTGTGACTGGCATCAACACATCGAAGAAACCTCTCGGCTACCAATTGGTTGCAATTTAGATGTCTATTTTATATAAATACACGTAAATGAGCATATGATACACATCGGTACAACAAACACACAGGGCTAAACCTTTATATATACATAATACATATAGTATGCTTTCATCTGTTTTACTACATATCTTCACAAATGTTTATTCGCAAATCCCTATGCGAGTAAATCGTGATGTGCCTAGAAACATACTTATTATATATACTTAGATATAAGTTCGAATATGTCTTATTTTGTAAATTACAGATAATATTCAGATGCCTGATAATTTAAAGACAGACCTGTTGTGTCATATTTGCATTTCTCTGACCAATTAATTGTGAACTTAAGATTTATTAATGCATCGTTGAACATGATAACATGGTTATTTAAACTCACTTACAATACCTTCTAATTAAGAATTAATTTTAGGGATGGTAAAAAAAAATTATTTATACAAGTAAATTTTTAAGAAATTGAAGGGGAGATTATTCAAACATTATAAGAAAAAATGAACAAAACAAGTTGCTTTCTTTAAAAAAACAAATGCAATCGTGAACCTAAATGCATGTTTCGAATGAAAGATCAGATAATTGTTTTCTAAAGATGCATGATGTTACCTCATTTCTTTTTTATATAAGATGTACACAAACTGACATAAATTCTTAATGAAACTGATGTTCTATGCTGGGCATACTTTTCTTGTTAAAGAAATATTTTCTCTCTCTCGCATCCCTCAGTCGCTTCCGATAGATGACATTACAACATGATAAATAAGAAGCAACCATAGTGTTTTCCCCAAGCATGTTAAGCATGGATAGACGCCATGCCATTTTAAAATGACGCCATGCCCTTTTTTGTTTTAATAAATGACGCAATGCCCTTTTTTCACTTCTTTGGATGATGCCATTGTCTCGAAAATGCCCTAAATAGAACCCTTTTCAAAAATAAAATTTCAAAATTTAATGCCTATCGGCCATTTCCGTTAAAATTGTAACCTGATTGTGTAACACTCAAGTTAAATACCTTGCCTTTGGCAATTTTATCACCTCTGTAAATGATTGTTTACTGCTAATTAGGGGACTTAAGATAATTAAACAAATACTAGATATTTAATTACTGTAGTTTTACCAAAATTTTAAACATACATGTACAGGTTTAAATTATATTAAATTATTAGTAAAATTGAAAAAAAAATATAACTTTTGCTTCTTTCAAGTAGCAAGGTTTATGCCTTTGATGCAATCAATCATCTTTAAATCCTATATTTGTTGAAAAATATGCTATAATGAAGCTTTACATAATAATCTAATACTTTCGTAACAGATTTTTCCCAGCAGTGGGAGTATTTTTCCTGTAAAATTCAAGGTTTCATCTTGTAGACTATGTAATAAAATATTACTGTTCACGACCAAAATTTCACTGTTTGGGGTGTTGAAATTAGTGGGGGGTAATTAAAATAATAATACTTAAAGAAATTATTGTTTTAAAGAAACTAGAGGTATGATACATTTGTACTTAAACAAGTGATTTTTATGTCATTATCCCAGATTCAGTACAAGGTCATCACCTGACATGACTGGTCATCCTAAAAACACAGATGTTGGTTCTGATAATTTTAGCAGAATAATTAGTCCCTGGATTATTAGAAGTGTATGTTTAAAGCTACAATAAAATGAAATCACTTAGTCTAGTGATTTATTTGTACTACTTAAATAGGTGACTATTAAAACATTTCTGAAAAAAAGTTACTTGAATCAGTGATTTCTTAATCACTCATTTACATGTAAGTAAGTCCCCTGACTGTTGATTCCAATTGGTAAGACTGGTTTCAGAGAATAGAATAGTATACCTTTTATCTGTTATAAAGTAACTGACAAAGAACCAGTTTAAAATTTATATCGATCACAAGTAAACATGTCAAATATCTTCTTTTCTTGTTTTTTTGTTTGTTTATTACTTTGATCATCAAAGTTTGATTTAATTTATTTTCTACAGAATGATTTTACTTGTCCCATCGGACAAGCTTGATATGGCTTTCACTTGTCTTACCTTTTCTTCCTCTGGTACTGGACAATTGGACAAGTGTTATTGTCGAGCCCTGCAACTTTTTTTTCTATTAAAAAAGGGGGGTTGTTTACATCCCCTGAATCTGCCAGCAACAGTACTTCAATTCTATACCTTTTATATATTTGACAAGCAGAGTTTTACTTTTGCAAAGATGTTAATAATAACAAAATATCAAAAATCTGATAGATAACAGTTATCAACTGGATACCACAGGCACTGGTTTCTATCCATCAGGTTGGGAACAACACCTCAAATGAGGGGTGAACCCTCAAATAATCCTTAATTTTAATGACTATCTACTATCCCTTTTATGAGGGGTACACTTCAAGTGATAAAAAATATATTTGGTAAAAAGCACTTCTTAGTACAAACATGACAAAAATATTCATATTATTTGAAGAAATTTTTCCCAAAGAACTATACATATATCTGGTATTATATGGTCAAAACATGTCCAAGAATTTTGTAATATTCATGGACTTATAGCTTCTTTATTATCAAAAATAACTGGACCCCTCTTATTGAAAAGTTGTTCCAATTATAATGATTTTTTCTCCTTTTTAACGTCATTCAATATATGACGTCATGTCATACTGACTGTTATATTTCGGCCATTGAAGAAAAATGTTACACTGTTTAATCTTCGGTCTTTTAATTGAAAGAGATACAGCAATGATGCGAAACTTGTATAAATTATAACATGGACATATGTGTCCCTCCGGCAGCGAGAGGGTTAAGATAAAAAGCTAAATTTGTTTTCTACAACAGCAAAATGACCCCTTTTCTGGGGGACAGTCCCTTATTTATGGGAAGATCCTAGTGCCTGTGCAGTGATCGGGAAGGTCGAGCGCCATGCGCCATGTGCGCATATAGAACAGAAATGGCGCATAGAGTGGAAAATGTAAGCGCCAGTATGGCGCACGATAATTTTCGTTTCGTATCTAAATGTTTAGATATCGTAAAATGGATTTCCGATCGTGTTTTGTGTCGCCATATTTGTGTACAAAACTGTGTATTCCCTCCAATGACAGGAACACCACCTATATATTTTTGGGACGTCTCTGGCGTTTTCCTTCATGTTAAGGATAGCAATGTGCCTTATATCTGATTACCAAAAAAACGTAATTAACCATCATCCATGATCTAAATTTTCAAAGTAAACAACTTTAATTATGTGAAAGTTGGCGAGTACAGTTGAGAAATTTTCTCAAATTATAATCTTTAAAGTAAACTTGATATAATTTTGATTGCCAGAAAACATTTCAACTAACTTGGAATTTAATTGGTCTTGTTTTCTTATTAAGATTCATTTCTTCTTTCTCCAATTTTGTGCAACAAAATCTAGGTCAGCTAGGTCAGCTACTTTTAGTCTGCCATTGTCGTAGTTCTAGTAACTCAGTTTATTGTTTTTGCCCAATATTAATACAGAGTAACAGTTATTACTTTTATCTTTTATTATGTTACGACTATGGCTGTACTGTATGGTTTAATAATTGATATACATGTATGTTCAAGTTTCATGTTTTCTCAAAAGAATGAAATTTAATCAAATATCATAGATTTTTCAATAACTACTACATGTACTAGTACAGATTTTAAAAAATCAGTCCAGATCAGATGTCTATTCTTGATCTCAGCATTTCCTCATTAATGATTCTGTTCATTGAAGTGGTGTTGTCTAGTCATATATTGCTCAGTTTTATGGTTTTTTATTATAAGTCATTAAAAGTTTAATTTCTGAGTGATGTTATATTTCATGAACTCATACAATGTCATTCTTAGTCACATCAGAGACATATATTCTTTTGTATGTCTTTGGTCACATAAATCTTCATGAACTTAATTAACTTTTATTCACTGAAACTACAAAAGCACAGAAACAATATCCATGATATCAATTAAAATCATACAGGTTAGTACCTCTTTGCTGAAATATACATTTTTTTAATTTTTGTTATAAACGAATGGCCCACTCATTTGACAACATGGCCCATTAATTCTAAAAATGGCCCATTGATTTTATTTTTTTGGGGCCCTGGGCCCATAGAAAAAAAATCCTTCCAGATCACTGCTGTGCTGCCTGCTGGATACCATAAGAAGAATGATGATGGGAGTTTAAACGACCTTGACTGGCTATACAGCCCTCGCACGGTCGGCCCTAGTCCAAATAATTATGACGTCTTGCAAGGCTATTTTAATTTTTTTTTCTGTCGGCCATGGCTTGCGCCTTTTTGGGCATTAAGAAGAAAAAGACATTGCAAACTTACTTTTATCTATTTTGTTTATCTTTTATATTAGCCGCCAAAGGAAAGGGTTCTGTCTATTAGTTAACCGTTAAAACGAGGAAACCACCTAGGGTAGGTAATGCATATTTATGACTAAGCGATGATTGACAGCTATGTAGATAAAAAATGGATTCATAGTTCCGATCATAACCACAGTCAAAGAAGGAAAACAAAGTAAGGACAGATATACCAATAAAGAAGTAATAACAGTTAAAAATAAATGTAAATACATAATTTAAAATTATTATAAGGATAAGTAGAGACATGTTACTAGAACTTTTTAAAAAATATTCAGCTCCGACGGGTGTCTCAAAATTAATCTGAAAAAGACAAAAAATGATATTTTAATAAAACTGTGAGACGTTTCTTTCGGCGCTTTTTTTAATTCAATCGTTCTACTATGGAATGTGTGTCCAGTAACAAATATATGAATATACATTTTTCGGCCTGAAGATTAATTAATTGATGGTTCCAGTGGCAAATATTTCATGCATGTTTAGGACGATCGGCATGAAGAAGCTGTACGTGAATTATAATGATCTATATAAAAGAATGCATTGAAAAGATAATAGAAATTAAGAACAGGGATGAAGTATAAATCCAGGAAAAGACTATCTTCTTATATAGTCTATTGTGTATGATGTATCATTGACTGCTTCTTCTTTGTTATGTTTATTAAGATAGATTGAGGTAACCACCATGATGATGTTTTATATAATACGAACATTTTTTGTTTGTTTTGCCTATCGAAAAAGATAGAGGTAACCACCAGCATGAGGTTTTGTCTAATACGGACTTCCACATTCTGTATGTGCCTGTCCCAAGTCAGGAGCCTGTAATTCAGTGGTTATCGTTTGTTGCTGTATATGTACCAGTAAATTCAGCCCGGTTGTAAAATTTGTAGACTTTTCTTCCTTGGTAATCAAGTCCGTGGCCATAATTTAACTAGGAATGTAAATATAAAAAATGTGGTATGATTGCCAATGAGACAACTCTCCACAAGAGACCAAATGACACAGAAATTAACAACTATAGGTAAGTCTATGATCCATACATTTTCCTAGGAAAATAAGTCCATAGCTATTGAAATATGTCTGGCACTAACTTTCTTAGGAAAAGTTTTATGTATCCGTATTCTCATTTTTTTCTATGAAAAAGATCCCTTTAAAATTAACCAATGTTAAAATTAAGTAAGGAACATTCGTAATCATGTACATCATAAAAGTCTGTGATATCAATTTTCCTAGGAAAAAAAGTCTGTTTAATTATTAAAAAAACACATTTTAATAAAATAGTGAAATATCAATGCACAACTGTTAAACAATTTCAAAACATTTACGAATCAAAAATTTAAAGATTAATGCATTTTACTAGTACCCTTCACATATCTATACCTGATTTTTCTTTTTCTTTTGTTGAAGTTGAAGAGAAATAGAGATTGAAGCCATTGCATACATATATCAAATAGTCTCATTTTACATATATTTGCATACATCTCTGAAGCTAAAATTAGGTTTTTGGTGTTTGTAATACAGAAAAAATGCTTTTATATAACATTTCCTTCATCAAAAAATCTTTTAAAAGCTGACAAATTGAATGGGTAAAGGAAAAATTATTTTGAGACTTCTTTAACCAAAATCAAATATTGGCTGAAAATATGCTCTTTTTGGTGTAAAGGGGTAGCTCTTGTTTCTAGCTATAAAATGCACAAAACAAAGACTTCGACATAAAAAAAAAATGATTTTATTGAAGATAAATGATTTCTTTCAGCAAATAACATGATTTTTCTTCTTTTTGAGATGATCATCAGGTCTGATAGGAATAGGATCCCATTCCAGTACCCACGAATGAAGTCCTTTAAAAATCTACCATCTTTTAAATGGGATATTGTACCGAGATGAAAATTATGTAAAGATGCTTAAATTTGTAGTATATCCAAAGGGTATTCATCAAACTTTCAAATTCTGTTTAAATTTAAGTGATTCTGAAATGTTTAGGTTGGATGATTGTCTGAGTAAATGGTCCAAATTTTATTTTGGATTTTAACCAGGATGATGATAATAAAATTACCCTATTTATACTCAAGATATTATTTCTCTCTTTAATGCCGGTCATGACCCTTCTAAAATTTTCCAAGAAGCCATGGAGGGAGCTACTAGCATGGCAAAGTAATTGAAATTTGCAATCTACTATAAGGAATACAAAATCTGCCCCTCAATAATGTTAAAATAGCATTTAAGTAATGGGGGAAATAATTGGGTCCCCGTTCCAGCTTTCTATTGGTTACACTTAGAAAAAAAATTGCGGTAACCACCACAGTGAGGTTTTATATGAATTGACCCTTTTATTGGTTTTATTGGTTGTAACTAGTAAAATAGATTGAAGTAACCACCAGGATGAGGTTTTATATGATATAAGCTTTCTATTGGTTACAGTTACAAAAAAAAATTGCGGTACCCATCACAATGAGGTCTTACATGAAATGAGCCTTTTATTGGTTTTTATTGGGTGTAACTAGTAAAATAGATTGAACTAACCACCAGGATGAGGTTTTATATGATATAAGCTTTCTATTGGTTACAGTTAGAAAAAAAATTGCGGTAACCATCACAATGAGGTCTTACATGAAATGAGCCTTTTATTGGTTTTTATTGGGTGTAACTAGTAAAATAGATTGAAGTAACCACCAGGATGAGGTTTTATATCATATGAGCTTTTTATTTGTTACAGTTAGAAAAAAAAATTGCGTTAACCACCACAGTGAGGTTTTATATGAAATTAGCCTTTTATTGGTTTTTATTGGTTGTAACTAGTACAATAGATTGAACTAACCACCAGGATGAGGTTTTATATGATATAAGCTTTCTATTGGTTACAGTTAGAAAAAAAAATTGCGGTAACCACCACAGTGAGGTCTTATATGAAATGAGCCTTGTATTGGTTTTTATTGGGTGTAACTAGTAAAATAGATTAAACTAACCACCAAGATGAGGTTTTATATGATATAAGCTTCTATTGGTTACAGTTAGAAAAGAAAACAAATTGCGGTAACCACCACAGTAAGGTCTTATGTGAAATGAGCCTGGTATTGTTTTTTTTTTAGTGTAACTAGTAAAATAGATTGAACTAACCACCAGGATGAGGTTTTATATGATATGAGCTTTCTATTGGTTACACACAGAAAAAAATTGCAGTAACCACCACAGTGAGGTGTTATATGAAATGAGCCTTTTATTGGTTTTTATTGGTTGTAACCAGTACAATAGATTGAAGTTACAACCAGGATGAGGTTTTATATGATATAAGCTTTCTATTGGTTACAGTTAGAAAAAAAAAATTGCAGTAACCACCACAGTGAGGTCTTATATGAAATGAGCCTTGTATTAGTTTTTATTGGGTGTAACTAGTAAAATAGATTGAACTAACCACCAGGATGAGGTTTTATATGATATGAGCTTTCTATTGGTTACACTTAGAAAAAATATTGCGGTAACCACCACAGTGAGGTTGTATATGAAATGAGCCTTTTATTGGTTTTTTTTTTGGTTGTAACAAGTAAAATAGATTGAAGTAACCACCAGGATGAGGTTTTATATGATTTGAGCTTTCTATTGGTTACACTTAGAAAAAAAAAATTGCGGTAACCACCACAGTGAGGTTTTATATGAAATGAACCTTTTATGAGTTTTTTTGGTTGTAACTAGTACAATAGATTGAACTAACCACCAGGATGAGGTTTTATATGATATAAGCCTTCTATTGGTTACAGTTACAAAAAAAATTGCGGCAACCACCACAGTGAGGTCTTATATGAAATGAGCCTTGTATTGGTTATTATTGGTTGTAACTAGTATAATAGATTGAAGTAACCACCAGGA
The DNA here is from genome assembly GCA_017311375.1 of Mytilus coruscus. Taxonomy (NCBI): domain Eukaryota; kingdom Metazoa; phylum Mollusca; class Bivalvia; order Mytilida; family Mytilidae; genus Mytilus; species Mytilus coruscus. The sequence continues at coordinate 448,092 of CM029607.1, forward strand.
TGAGGTTTTATATGATATAAGCTTTCTATTGGTTACAGTTAGAAAAAAAAAAAATTGCGGTAACCACCACAGTCAGGTCTTATATGAAATGAGCCTTGTATTGGTTATTATTGGGTGTAACTAGTAAAATAGATTGAACTAACCACCAGGATGAGGTTTTATATGATATAAGCTTTTTATTGGTTACAGTTAGAAAAAAAAAATTGCGGTAACCACCACAGTTAGGTCTTATATGAAATGAGCCTTGTATTGGTTTTTATTGGGTGTAACTAGTAAAATAGATTGAACTAACCACCAGGATGAGGTTTTATATGATATAAGCTTTCTATTGGTTACAGTTAGAAAAAAAAACTGCGTTAACCACCACAGTGAGGTCTTATATGAAATGAGCCTTGTATTGGATTTTATTGGGTGTAACTAGTAAAATAGATTGAACTAACCACCAGGATGAGGTTTTATATGATATGAGATTTCTATTGGTTACACACAGAAAAAATTATTGCGGCAACCACCACAGTGAGGTCTTATATGAAATGAGCCTTTTATTGGTTTTTATTGGTTGTAACTAGTAAAAAAGATTCAAGTAACCACCAGGATGAGGTTTTATATGATATGAGCTTTCTATTGGTTACACTTAGAAAAAAAATAGCGGTAACCCCCACAGTGAGGTCTTATATGATATAACCTTTGTATTTTTTGTACTAAGTAAAATAGATTGCGGTAACCACCACAGTGGGGCTTTATATTAAACAAGCTATGTATTGGTTGTACTAAGACCTTGACCTCATTTTCATGGTTCAGTGACTACTTGAAAAAAATGTCAACATTTTTTGTAATGTTAATTTCTTTCTTATTATGAGTAATAGGATAACTATATTTAGTATGTGCGTACCTTGCAAGGTCCTCATGCCCGTCAGACAATTTTCATTTTCATGGATCAGTGAACAAGGTTAAGTTTTCGTGGTCAAGTCCATATATCAGATACTATAAGCAGTAGGTCTACTATATTTGGTATATGGAATGATTGTAAGGTGTACATGTCCAACTGGTAGGTGTCATCTGACCTTGACCTCATTTTCATAGTTCAGTGGTCAAAGTTAATTTTTGAGTTTTGGTCATTTTTCTAATACTATATGCAATAGGTTAACTATAAATGGTGTATGGAAATATTTTATGATATACATGCCAGTCTCACAGGTTTTATTTGACCTTGACCTCATTTCCACGGTTCCTTTCTCAGTGTTAAGTTTTTGTGTTTTGGTCTGTTTTTCTTCAACTATAAGCAATAGATCAACTACATTTGATGTATGGAAGGATTGTAAGGTGTATATGTCTGTCTGGCAGGTATCATCTGACCTTGACCTCATTTTCATGGTTCATTGGTCAATGTTAAGTTTTCATGGATAAGTTTGTTTCTTAGATACTATAAGCAATAGGTCAACTATATTTAATGCCTAAATTGATTGTAAGGTGTACATGTCTGTATGGCATGGTTCATCTGACCTTGACCTTATTTTCATGGTTCATTGGTCAATGTTAAGTTTTCTTGTTTAAGACTGTTTCTTAGAAACAATAAGCAATAGGTCAACTATGTTTGGTTTATTGAATGATTGTAAGGTGTACATGTATTTCTCGTTTAATTTATCTGACCTTGACCTCATTTTCTTGAATCATGTTAACTTTATGTGTTACTTGTAGTAAAGCTTTGTATTTAGGACTATCAACATATTACAGTTAGAAATAACAACATAAAATCAATGGTTTGTAAAGAAGGCAAGACATTTCAGCGTGTGCACTCATGTTTATATTACAAGCTATGTATTCTTCCATTAAGGGCAATAACTCCTGTCATCTGACATTTTGATGTATATAGAGAAAAGGTAGATTTCATCATTCTTCACGTTTATAAACAGATTTTCTCTATCTATAGCGTTTTTAAAGATTATGGACAAAACTTGCATTTTACCCTTATGTCCTATTTTTAGCCATGTTGACCATCTAGGTTGGCAGGCGGAATCATCGGACACATTTTTAAAACAAGATACTTTAATTATGGTTGTGGCGAATTTTGGTTACTGCAGCCAGGTGAACTACAAATAGTCAATACATTGTATTGGCTACATTGGCAAATACATAACTATTCCTGAATTTAAATATTTATTTACTGGATAAACCAACATACAGAAAAGAAACTTGTTTATATTAACACCCAGATGAACATATATTGAAATATAACTAGAATGTCTGTTGTTTACAAATGTGTTTAAACAAAATACCACCAAGGAAATTAAACAAATTGTTAATACCTTTTAACTGCAATTTGGAAAAGTGTGTTTCTCTCTACTTTAATCATTCTAAAAAGACCATTTAACTTAACCAAACCAACCAAACATCATACTGTTCATTTGAACCGTGTGTCAGTGTAAAACTGTTATGTTGACTGTATCAGTAAAATTTTGAAAAATAAAAAATTTCACTGCAGGTGCTATTTCTTAACATTGAAAAGCTTTTGTCCAAGTTTCATACCATAAAATTATGAAAATTTAATTAAAACAAAAGGCTCTCCAGAGCCTGAATCGCTCACCTGTAATTATTGCTTAAATCGTTCATCAATGATTATTTTTGCTTTTCAATATATATTAATGAATGGCTTAAAAGTTCCATTGAAATGTTCTTTGTATCTGTTATATTTTTTTCCAAATCGAAGAAATGCATTTTACCCCTGTTTCATTTCAGCCATAGTGGCTATGTTTCTTGACATACAAGAAAATAAAATACAAAATTTATACTAGATACTCTGAAACTCATTCAGCCCAAGTTTGGCTGAAATTGATTTTGCAGTTTCAAAGGAGAAGATTTTTCAAAGTAAGCAAACTAAATGAACAGATTGTGAAAAATTGATTTTAAAGGGCAGTAACTCCTTAAGGGGACAATGGACAATTTTGGTCATCCGAACTTATTTGTAGATCTTACTTTGATGAACATTTTTGCTGTTTACAGTTTATCTTTATCATTAATAATATTCAAGATAATAACCAAAATCTGAAAATTTTCCTTAAAATTACCAATTAAGTGGCAGCAATCTAACAATTGGTTGTTAGATTCATCTGAAAATTCCAGGCCTGACAGAGCTTAGCCTAATAAACATTTTCACCTCCATCAGATTAGCTCTAAAGGCTTTGGTTTTTGAGATATAAGCCAAAAATTGCATTTTACCCCTACGTTCTATTTTTAGTCATAGCGGCCATGTATTTTTACGAACCTGAAAATAAAACACAAACTTTATTCTAGATACCCTTAGAATCATTCAGTTTGGTTGGAAATGGTTCAGTAGTTTCAGAGAAGAAGATTTTTTAAAGTTAGAAAACATGATAAACAAATTGTGTAAAATTGTCCTTAAAGGGCAAGAACTCTTTAAGGGGTCAATTGACAATTTTGGTCATATAAACTTATTTGTAGATCTTACTTTGCTGAACATATTTGCGGTTAACAGTTTATCTTTATCATAAATAATATTCAAGATAATAACCAAAAACTGCAACATTTCCTTAAAATTAACAATTTAGTGGCAGCAGCCCAACAATGGGTTATTAGATTCATCTAAAAATTTGATGGCTGATAGAACTTTACCTTATGAACACTTTTACCCCATGTCAGATTTGCTCTAACTTCTTTGAGATATAAGCCAAAAACTGCATTTTCCCCCTGTGTTCTATTTTTAGCCATGGCGGCCATGTTTTTTGACGAAACAGAAAATGAAACACAAACTTTATTCTAGATACCCTAATTAACATTTAATTGTCATTTGCCAAGCTTAATATTTTGTTTTGATATAAAACATACCCCATAGTTAAAACCGATATTAGTTGCAAACATATCCGGAATGGGTCTTGCAAGATAGAAGCGAATGAAAACCACGTAAATTCATGTATGAAAAAACCCACCTTTGTGTCCGTGCTCCTGGCAGTGTGCCAAATCGTTTAATTTTCATTTGTATTAATCATAACATAGTAAAATGGATGGATTCCAGCTGACATTACTCTAAAAACTCAACTACCCCATTTAATATGCTTCTGGGTCATTCTTAAAAGGCATACAATAGTTGGATTTTTCCTTGGTTTCATCATGAATTAACAGAATTATGCAGATGAGGCTGTTACTAAAAATAGATACGATTCTGGGAAAAATTAAGTGGTAAAATTCTTTTATTTTATGTCAAGGATAAAGATGATGTATAAGAATTTGTCAAGTTGTGGTTGTTGATTTGGACGATTTTCTGAATATTGCATGGTTTTCTGGCGGATTGGCTCTTAAGTATTAAAATATAACTGCATGGGAATCTTGTACATTGTAAAAAGCCAGATAATAAAATAATTCATAATCTAGTCACTTATACATGTATTACAAATCTAAATATACATATACTGTCTTAAAATTTAATAAGTTTGTGACAAATAGATAGATACAAAGAAAAACACAAAAATGAAAAACCAATTAAAGCATACAGCAAAATAAATAATAATAAAAAAAAAAAAAAACAATGAAATAAATGAATCATGTGTCCTTTGTCCTTAGTTCTAAAGTTATTTTCTTCTTATGGAAATTCCGCTCGAGGGTCTATTTACTATACAATATGTGATGGGGATTAGCCGCTGGAATACATACCTTTTCCCAGCTTCATGATATGGGATAAGGCCAAGAATTTAAGATGAATTATATCATAATATATCAGTGACCGCTGTGAATAGTAATCTTGGAATTGATAGTAAATAGCAAATACAAGTTATTTCTAGTATAGTAATGTTCATATAATACAGAAAAACGCGAAGATAATTGAAATTAATAGAAAACCGGAAAATAACGGATTTTGGAAAAAAAGGGGGAGGGCAAACAAAATAAAAAATGTGTCCTGTCCCAAAGTATGGATAATGTGATGAAAGGTTTAAGATATATTTCATTTTGACATTTAGTGATAGATCTATCAAATTTTGTTTATAGTTAGGGGACGACCATTATATATTCTTGGGAGGGGCAGGAGAGTTTTGAAAGTGAATAACATTCTGCAACACAAACGGCAGGAAAAAAAATGTGTGCAAAAGTGAAAAGCGGAAAAAAGAAGCATGCGTAGCATCAGATGAAAATAAATTATCAATCCTGAAAAATTCACCCTTCCCAATTTCAAATGGTGACATAAGATATAAATAAGAACTCCCGTCCGGCACTAACATCCATGATCAGCCTGATAAGTTGTCATGGCAGTCCATATTTACCACTCTATATAAAGGCCGACCCAATTTGCAGTACGTATTTAGATGTGTTGTTTCTTTTGTTCTCGTCCTGAATATTTTTGAAATATTTGCCACTGGAAGTTACATTAATCGTTAGAAAAGGTCAGAACAAACAAATACATTTATTTTAAGACATATAGATAGGAAAAAGGAGCTTAGTGAGGTCTTAAACTAGATAAAATAAGAAGATAAGATTATAAACCTACTACCCATAGACCAAAGGACTAATGGGTGTGAATAATTACATGTTACCGTACGACATTTAACAATGAACACTATAAGCCTTCGCACAGTAAGCTATAAAAGGCTCTGGCGCCCCGGTCATACAGCTTTACTCAGTACTCGGAGAACAAAATGTGATTGAAACATCAATCCAGTATTTTGATTGGTTGATTTCTGAGTCTGAGTTTGATTATCGTGCTCCTTTATGACTGCAAGTCCAGGACTTTCACCCCGTCACATCAAGTCAGACTATCTGGTCCATGTGGTATTTTACCCTGTTTGTGCGTCTATTTGTCATTGAATAGTCGGATGTTTGTTGTGGGTACGGCATATTGTACTGTCTGATATATTTTTTTTATATTTTCATAGCAAGTTTGGTCGAACTTTTTCCCCTGATGGATGTCCTTTAAATTAGGGTAAGTAGGGTAATATTGGTTGTTATATATCATGTACATTCGTTCTCCTTGATAGCATCAGGAATTGGGTTTTATGCAGGCAAACATTTGTCCTAAAAAGTTTACTATTTAGAACGTCTTTTTTGTTTTTTTGTTTTGTTTTTTTTTTTTGGGGGGGTGGGGGAAGGGATTTTGTTCAACTTGTGCAGAATCACAAGGTAAACTCAATCCATGGGACCCTATATATTTCAAGCTGTTAAAATATCACATTTCCATTATTAATGAAAAGTTTTCTAAAAATAGAACTTTTAAGTTGCATTGACCTCAGACTATTACAAATCTACAGGAAAGTTGGCGTAGAACAAAAAAAAAAATGAGTTTCATAAACAAGAACGTGGAGTTAGAATTAGACTTATCAACGGGTTTGAACTTTCATTATCAACACATGTGGAGCAGGATATGCTTACCCCTTGGGAGCGCATGGGATCACCCCCGGTTTGTGATGCTCAGTACGAGTATTTAGTTTTTATGTTGTGTTTTGTATTCTGTTGTTTGTAGTTTGGTCGTTTTTCGTTTTTTCCATGGCATTAGTCGGTTTTATTAGTTGGAATATTCCTTTGGTACTTTTCGCCTTTCACTTGTTCGTACATATCCAGGAAGAGAACAAATTAACAATAAATACAGTAGGTTTGTTCCGCAACTGAAAAAATTGTAATGTGTTATAATTATAGAACCTTTTTGAAAGAATAAAAAAACATGTATTGGTCTTTCATTATAACAATTATTATGCATCAGGTGAAAGAAAAAAAAAAGACAAATGATCCCGACCAATAGATATAGGAAGATGTGGTGTGAGTGCCAATGAGACAACTCTCCATCCAAATAACAATTTATAAAAGTAAACCATTATAGGTCAATGTACGGCCTTCAACACGGAGCCTTGGCTCACACCGAACAACAAGCTATAAAGGGCCCCAAAAGTACTAGTGTAAAACCATTCAAACGGTAAAACCAACGGTCTAGTATATATAAAAACGAGAAACGAGAAACACGTATAAATTACATAAAAACGACAACTACTGTACATCAGATTCCTGACTTAGGACAGGTGCAAACATTTGCAGCGGGATTAAACGTTTTAATGGTACCAAACCTTCTCCCTTTTTCTGAAACAATAGTATAACATCACAACATAGAAAAACACACGATAAAACATCAATTGGAAGGCTTAACTCAATCAAAACGTAAATTAACACACTATGAACGAATAAATTCGATCTGTGATACCTGAAAGTAAATACATAGTTAATAAAATATTAGGGACAAACATTCAAGGCCAAAAAGCAAACAAACAAGTCCAAATAAAGCCATGGCAAAACACTACCGCGAAATATTAAACCCTTAGAAAATAATCACTTTTGAAAAACCGGTTTTCATATTATATACAGGTAAATGAAAAATAACTTTGTCGTTTTAGGTATACTTTTTCTGTCTATATAAAATCTTCCAATAATTAGGAATACCAAGAAAGGTCTGTCATATAAATACCTAATTTAACACTAGATACATAAGGGTAAATATCAATAATAAAACTTCCCTGTACAGATTAAAGGAGAATAATCTTGATGTTAATACAAATGTAGTACGAAGAAGTGAAAATTAGTAGATATTCCAAATAATCAAAGCTGGTATACAGACAAGATCCATATTAATATAAAATAACAAAAAGTATTAAAAATAGTATCAACAGGTCGAATTAACAAGAAAGTACGATTTGAGAGTACTCGCAGTTACTGACAGCTAGTTAAAAGCCAAAAACAATTAATGATAAAAATCATGCATCAGAGACTAAAATCAACTAAAACACATCCCAGGGATTTAGTATTTTAACGTCATGAACAGTCAGAGAAGACATGACTTGTGCAATGCCAAAATAAATGTATCGACAGGTAGTAGGATAGTGAGGAGCTACTTCTTAAGAGATAAAATTAACGTGTGTGTCTCTAAACATCCCGCCTCAAAAGAAGATACAACTTAGTTATGTTTTAATTTGCTAATGACAAAATCGATATTAGTGCCAATGTAAACTATATTCAGAGATCTAATTACAATATTGGTACGATAACCCTTACTTATAAGTTTGTTTAAAGGTTCGATGAGTTTACACGGATCACATAGTGATTTCCTCGCTTTAAGTACAATATTACCGTAAAATTTAGGATGTGAAATACCATTTTAATAAGTTTTCTACAGGTACAGCCAAATTTACTAATCAAATCTTTGTATCTATGAAAGAATTTAGTAAAAGTTTTAAGTAATTTATGGTATCGAAATCCCTGACACAATAATTTCCCAGTGATGCATTGATTACGTTCGTTAAAATCTATGACATCAGAACACACACGGGCATACCGAACGAGTTGGGATATATAAACACCGTATGATGGAGCCAAAGGCACATCGCCGTCTAAAAATGGAAAATTAACAATAGGAAATGAAAAATCGTCTCTTTTGTCGTAAATTTTAGTATGTAGTTTCAAGCATAGTTGTATTGTGAGAGATAATATTTTCTACCATTAACCAGGCATCAGTGGATTTTTCGCTGAATATCTGCCTATGAATAAAACGGGATTTGGACTTAAGCTTATAATCTTTATGATTTTTAATACTGATAAACAGAGAATAAATTCTTGAACGGCTTGCCATAGCAATCCTTACAGTAACACATTATGTAACTTCTCTCTCTCTTTTTTTTTTTTCCTTTTTGTAAAATCGGGATGGGGAGGTTAAAATGGAATCGACGTAAAAAAGGAAGCTTCAAATTTTGCAAAAGACGTCACACAAAAGACATTTACTACTGGTGCCCCTCTTCCTGCGAACGATGATACACTAACTGTGCGTGTGAGGTAATACAGAGCCTTTGAGTTATAAGTTAGGTCCAATACCCGATCATTTCACAGACAAATATTATTACGGTTTGAACGTTAACAACAAACAGCTGAATAAATAAATAAATCGGGGTCCTTCATTTCTGTATTCTTAAATTTTTATGCCCTTTTTCTCTATTCTTTATATTTAAGCAACCCATTGTTTGTCCTATTTTCTCTATTTTTTATATTTTTGCTGTAAACTCCAATTCAAACCCTTATACATGTACTCAATTAGCGATCGACGCTGGTCTTTTTTTTCAACAAATAAAATAGATAAACACTTAATTTTGGCATGATACACTTTAAACACTCCCGTTTTCTCAAGCGGGCTATATACAGTATGTTGGAGTATGTTCGTCTGTTTGTCTGTCTTTTTGTCCTACTTTTGTATCTACTCCTGAACCAATTGACATAATTGTGGAACATGATACAAAATCTTACCCATGCGATTTATTTTGGACCTCGTATTTAATTTTTTCATCTGAAAATTTTTTATGGTTTACTTTTTTTTACTTAGTTTTATACACACTTTTCCCATGCTAAATTACATAAACTTATTTCTTTTTTTTCTGGAAATACAAACACATATGATACGTGGACTTATGTGTTTTAACTCGTGTCAGAATTAAATATGTCTTTTTTCTGGAAATACAAACACATATGATACGTGGACTTATGTGTTTTCAACTCGTGTGAGAATTAAATATGTCTTTTTTCTGGAAATACAAACACATATGATACGTGGACTTATGTGTTTTCAACTCGTGTGAGAATTAAATATGTCTTTTTTCTGGAAATACAAACACATATGATACGTGGACTTGTGTGTTTTCAACTCGTGTGAGAATTAAATATGTCTTTTTTTTGTTGTTGTCGCAATGTTAGTCTGTTTATAGAATAATAATAGTATACCCGTGTTTGCAAACCGCGTACAAATTAATAAGGGGAGTTCGTGTAGTTGCTCATTTATATGTTACCATGTGGAGCTGGATCTGCCTACCTTTCCAGTGCTCGCTTGGTTTTTGTAAGGTTCTCGGTGCTCTATGTGTAGTTTTTATGTATTGTTTAGTAGATCGTTGTCTTTCAGTCAGTTTTCGATTTTTTATGCCATGGTGTTGTCGGTTTTTTCGTCGACTTATGATTTTTTTTTTTCGTTTTTCTCTATAGTTATTTTTTTTTTTTTTTTTTTGCCTTTCCAGGACATTGTTTTTATTGATCCCTTGATAGATCCAGATGAGGAGCAGACTGCTTACCTTTCCTGAGCACATAATCTGCTTACCCTTCCGGAGCAGCTAAGATCACCCCCGGTGATTGGTGGGGTTCGTGTTGCTCATACTGTATGTCTTTGGTCTTTTTCTTTATTTGCCATGGCATTGTCAGTTTATTTTCTTTATTTGCCATGGCATTGTCAGTTTATTTTCTTTATTTACCATTGCATTGTCAGTTTATTTTCTTTATTAGCCATAGCATTGTCAGTTTATTTTCTTTATTAGCCATGGCATTGTCAGTTTGTTTTCTTTATTTGTCAGTTTATTTTCGACTTATGAGTTTGAATGTCCCTTGTGTGTCTTTCGCTTCTCATTTTGTATCTGTAACATTTTTTAATTCCGTGTCTTGATTCTATTATTGCATTGCGTAGCGTTTTTACAATATTTTTTTTTTTTTGAAACTATCTCCGCATCTGATATGGTACACAAAGTCATTTATCTTAATTTAAATATTTTATTGCAAAAATATTTATAGATAAAAGCTTTAACTTATACATAGTTTTAATTAGCACCAACATTTTTTAATTTAATTTAAGAATTATTTTACATTGACTTCTTTTTCTCATTTCTTTGAACTATATTTTGTTCGATAGAACAACCTCGAGCACTTGCTTGACACTCGTCTCAAAGTACACATTTGAAGCTGTGAAATAGTAAATTTTAGTAAAGATTGAGAAATAGTATATAATTACCCTGGTGTGGAATAAAGTCAGGAATATAAGTCCTATCTCTTTTCTATCATTAATAGTTATTTCAATAATTTAATAACTGGAATAGAATTAACATTACATAAATAAAACATGTAAAAGATGAAAACAGACTTGTTGTAAGACAATTATACAGCAATCCAACAAGATTTTACCGTTAAAATGGAAAGTTCCGGTCACCAATAATTCGCAGTATATAGGCAAACAACATGTATATTGATAGAAGTTATAGAAACCTAACTCAGCTCCCTCAATCATCCTGACAGATGTAAACAACATGTATATTGATATAAGTTATAGAAACTTAACTCAGCTCCCTCAATTATCCTGACAGATGTAAACAACATGTATATTGATATAAGTTATAGAAACTTAACTCAGCTCCCTCAATTGTCCTGACAGATGGAAGTAACGAACACAAGAGGAACGTTATCTACACTCGAAATATGGAGGTAAAACAACGGGTGTATTTAATTGTTATAAGATAACTGCATCCAAGATATCTAACAAGTTTGAGCTTTCTAAAAAGCTGTGGACTGCTTCGCTCTATCCTAATTTAAGGTAATATGTGTGCATGTGGTTGTTGATTTAGTATTGGGAATGTGGTATTTTAGTTATTGATTGATATAAAATGGATGTCTTAGACTTGGAATATCAATTTTTGTATATATATTTTAAGATGAACTTTTCTGAAATTTTAAACCGGCTGTTCAGTGTTTAGTTGTCAATGTGTTTTTGTGGAGTGTGGTTTTCTAGTTCTTTCAGCTGGTCATTGACTTGCGACTTTGATTGCTAGTTCTGTATATAACTTATTTAGATATATATGAATGTTTAGGTATGTTGATTAAGAGCAACATGATTTCGAGTGATGACGACAATAACAATCAAAACCAAGGAGTAAACAAAGACTTGTACAACAAAAAGATATTTACAACAGTTAAAATAAATAAGAAACAGCAATAAATATTTAGTTTCAGTGAAAATGATGTTGTTCTACTTTAAGAGTGTGCGTTAAACACCCATGCTTTTAAAATTTTGTTCACTTTACTTGTTGAAAATTAAAACATTTACAAATAGAGACGACTCTGGAGGTGTGCTTAGATTGGCAGAAGTTATAAAATACAGATTATGCATTTTTGTAAACATTGTATAGGAACATTGTTTAGCAAAACAAATCGTGCATATTGCAGATTAACAAAGCAATAAACACGTATTAAAAATTGATATTTCAATATTGAATTTCAGTGTGCAGTATATGCATAATAAAACGAACACGAATTAATGATAGTTGATCGGAACTGTTATACACATAGTATTTTCAGTATGTTTTATTCTAGATCTGATAAGTAATTATTTCAAGATGGCGTGTTTTTCGACTGAAACTAATAGCTCCGCACCGTGATGCGAAGCAAAAATGAAAACGAATTGAAAACTTGACCGAACAAAACATTAATTCGCATAGCGCATGGCAAAAGAGCGAATTATAAGACTTGGGTTGATCAGTCAGGAAATAACTATTTTCGATATCTGTATTTTTGGACTAGTTATTATTTTTATTGCATTGAATTTTAATGCAAATACAGTGGAAAAAGCAAAGAACTATATCGTTCTACACATTCTCGCTTTTTTATGTATATATAACTTCGTTGACAACGTCTGCTGTTGTTTGACGTCAGAGGAGAAATAAATAAAAGATTTATTTTACATGTAACAAAATATTGTTTTTATTTGACTGGGAGATCGCGGTGTTTCTAGAGGATTATGGGTAATTGTCCTATTTTTATATTGAGCATATGCATTGCAATTCACGAACAATATATAATAAATATGTTTGTAGTTGCTCATCAGTATTGTCTTGTTGAAGCATTCCACAACAGATTTATAAATATCACAATCTAATAGAGATTGATCGTCGATGACCTGTAGTTGCTAACTTCTACGTCTTTTGGTCTCTTGTGGAAATTTGTCTCATAATCAATTATACCACATCGTCATATTTTTATATTGAGCATAAACAATGCAATACACGAAAAATATATTAAATATGTGTGTAGTTGCTCATCAGTATAATCTTGTTGTAGCAATTCCACAATGAAATCATTGCACTTTATTTTTTTTTTTACTCCCAGCTTACACGAACATAGTAAAAAAATATAAATGAGACAACAATCCCATGAAATAAGAGAAATTGAGACCTACCGGCCACTTATCTATACCTTCGTTTTGATTAAAGATATTCTATGTAGAAGAAGACAACATAAAGTAAATGAGCACACGGGTTACCTTGGTAATACGAAAATCAAGAGACTTGATAAGAAAATGCCACAAAAAATTTCTAAATGTCAGATAACCAATCTGTAATTCACCGTTTCAGATTATATGTTGACTATATATTGAGTAGTTTCATTGTTCGTACCCAAAATGAAAATAACACTATGGCAGTGGCTGAATTCCCCGGTGTTAGGACGATGAAAGCCAATCATAACAACTGTACTGTTGTTCATGGTATTTGTTAAGCATTGCAACGATTTACGGAGGTTTACTTATTCATAAAGACACAAGAAACAAAAATCCGCACTATGGCTTAACAGTAAGTCATCGCTAAAACGAAGTAAGGTCAACCTTTGGAGGTGCTCGAGGATTTTTCCCTTTGTTAATCAATTCGGTAATTTTTTACTGATTTCTTAAAAAATATGAAATTAGTAAATACACTACCTTGTTCTTCTATCCTCTCAATGACACACCTATCATAGTAAATACACTACCTTGTTCTTCTATCCTCTCAATGACACACCTATCATAATAAATACACTACCTTGTTCTTCTATCCTCTCAATGACCCACCTATCATAGTAAATACACTACCTTGTTCTCCTATCCTCTCAATGACACACCTATCATAGTATATATACTACCTTGTTCTTCTATCCTCTCCATGACACACCTATCATAGTAAATACATTACCTTGTTCTTCTATCCTCTCAATGACACACCTATCATAGCAAATACACTACCTTGTTCTTCTATCCTCTCCATGACACACCTATCATAGTAAATACACTACCTTGTTCTTTTATCCTCTCAATAGTAAATACACTACCTTGTTCTTCTATCCTCTCAATGACGCACCTATCATAGTAATACACTACCTTGTTCTTCTATCCTCTCAATGACACATCTATCATAGTAAATATACTACTATGTTCTTCTGTCCTCTCAATGACACACCTATCATAGTAATACACTACCTTGTTCTTCTATCCTCTCAATGACACACCTATCATAGTAAATACACTACCTTGTTCTTCTATCCTCTCCATGACACACCTATCATAGTAAATATACTACCTTGTTCTTCTATCCTCTCAATGACACACCTATCATAGTAATACACTACCTTGTTCTTCTATCCTCTCAATGACACACCTATCATAGTAAATACACTACCTTGTTCTTCTATCCTCTCATGACACACCTATCATAGTAAATACACTACCTTGTTCTTCTATCCTCTCCATGACACACATATCATAGTAAATACACTACCTTGTTCTTCTATCCTCTCAATGACACACCTATCATAGTAAATACACTACCTTGTTCTTCTATCCTCTCAATGACACACCTATCATAATAAATACACTACCTTGTTCTTCTATCCTCTCAATGACCCACCTATCATAGTAAATACACTACCTTGTTCTCCTATCCTCTCAATGACACACCTATCATAGTATATATACTACCTTGTTCTTCTATCCTCTCCATGACACACCTATCATAGTAAATACATTACCTTGTTCTTCTATCCTCTCAATGACACACCTATCATAGCAAATACACTACCTTGTTCTTCTATCCTCTCCATGACACACCTATCATAATAAATACACTACCTTGTTCTTTTATCCTCTCAATAGTAAATACACTACCTTGTTCTTCTATCCTCTCAATGACACACCTATCATAGTAAATACACTACCTTGTTCTTCTATCCTCTCAATGACACACCTATCATAGTAAATACACTACCTTGTTCTTCTATCCTCTCCATGACACACCTATCATAGTAAATATACTACCTTGTTCTTCTATCCTCTCAATGACACACCTATCATAGTAATATACTACCTTGTTCTTCTATCCTCTCAATGACACACCTATCATAGTAATACACTACCTTGTTCTTCTATCCTCTCAATGACACACCTATCATAGTAAATACACTACCTTGTTCTTCTATCCTCTCCATGACACACCTATCATAGTAAATACACTACCTTGTTCTTCTATCCTCTCCATGACACACATATCATAGTAAATACACTACCTTGTTCTTCTATCCTCTCAATGACACACCTATCATAGTAAATACACTACCTTTGTTCTATCTTCTCAATGACACACCTATCATAGTAAATACACTACCTTTGTTCTTCTATCCTCTCAATGACACACCTATCATAGTAAATACACTACCTTGTTCTTCTATCCTCTCAATGACACCTATCATAGTAAATACACTACCTTGTTCTTCTATCCTCTCAATGACACACCTATCATAGTAAATACACTACCTTGTTCTTCTATCCTCTCAATGACACACCTATCATAGTAAATACACTACCTTGTTCTTCTATCCTCTCCATGACACACCTATCATAGTAAATACACTACCTTGTTCTTCTATCCTCTCCATGACACACCTATCATAGTAAATACACTACCTTGTTCTTCTATCCTCTCAATGACACACCTATCATAGTAAATACACTACCTCTGTTCTTCTATCCTCTCAATGACACACCTATCATAGTAAATACACTACCTTGTTCTTCTATCCTCTCAATGACACCTTTCATAGTAAATACACTACCTTGTTCTTCTATCCTCTCAATGACACACCTATCATAGTAAATACACTACCTTGTTCTTCTATCCTCTCAATGACACACCTATCATAGTAAATACACTACCTTGTTCTTCTATTCTCTCAATGACACACCTATCATAGTAAATACTCTACCTTGTTCTTCTATTCTCTCAATGACATACCTATCATATTCTGATTTCTGGCAATTCTTTAGATATTGGTATTGTTTCGTCTTTGTGCCGCTATCAGATATGGGCTGATCTTTTTTCGCCGTCGAGTTTGTAGTATTGAACTCTATGTACACTGCTTCCATGCCAGCTATGTCCGTTATACACGAACCATTAACAGAACTATCACCACATTGGTAGCACCATAATGTATCTGGAATAAAATTAGTTCAATTTAAAATATTTATTAAATGTATCATATGCGTGTTATTTGTTTATATATTAGTAAATACCTGTCATCAAACTCACTAAATGCAAGTATCGTGAGCTTGATTTAAATTTACTGCGAACGAATATATTTATTAAAACTAAAAAAAAAAGGTTGCTGTTATTTGTTTTGTTTTTTTTTTTTTGGGTTGAATTGATTGTTCTTTTCTAATTGTATTGATTGGTTGATTTTTCTTGTCTTGTCTTTTTGTATTTTGATTTTTGCCTTTCTTTTTCTTTTTTCGAAATTATTGCAATTAAACTCGGAACAGATCTTTCTTTTGCCGTTTATTTATGGATAACAGTGGGAGTTTTTACATTAATATAAACCTAACGTGCGGTTGCCTATAACTGTTCACATTCACTTTATTAGAACTTTGATGGAAAGTTGTTTTATTGGCAATCATACCTCATCTCCTTATTTTTATAATAATTCACTGGATGCTTTTGTGTATTTACAAAAGCCAATTGATTTACTGTTCTTTCTTTTCTAGCCTTTCGAGTCACAGACATGTCAACCAATTTTGCAAGAATTATGTTTCTTTGGTAGATATTTAAAATCAACAGATCCTGCTGGAAAATTGTATATGAATTGGTAAAGTTGTGGAAAAGGACATATTTTACTTCGATGATAGAGAAATGTAGCAAAAAAGGGTGATCATTTCCACCAAGGCGATAAAGTGAAAAAAGAAGGACCAAGTAACCTAGATATGTTAACTAACATGATCAAGTAACCTAGATATGTTGACTAACATGACCAAGTAACCTAGATATGTTGACTAACATGATCAAGTAACCTAGATATGTTGACTAACATGACCAAGTAACCTAGATATGTTGACTAACATGACCAAGTAACCTAGATATGTTGACTAACATGACCAAGTAACCTAGATATGTTGACTAACATGACAAGTGACCTAGATATGTTGAAATAGATATGTTGACTAACATGACCAAGTAACCTAGATATGTTGACTAACATGATCAAGTAACCTAGATATGTTGACCTAGATATGTTGACTAACATGACCAAGTAACCTAGATATGTTGACTAACATGACCAAGTGAAATAGATATGTTGACTAACATGACCAAGTAACCTAGATATGTTGACTAACATGACCAAGTAACCTAGATATGTTGACTAACATGACCAAGTAACCTAGATATGTTGACTAACATGATCAAGTAACCTAGATATGTTATATCCCAAGGTTAATTCATAAAGTCCGTAAATCTTCACTACAATTCACAGTATTTTTTTTACGGAGATGTGGTATGATTGTCAATGAAACTATGCTTAATATACTTAATAATGTTTTCAATAAGTTTTTCACCCCTTAAAGAGAAAAAGATGGTCTTTAAAACTTTACTTGCGTTCTAATGTTTTGCCGAAATTACGGAAGTCTTATTTCAAACTGGTATCAAGTAACTGATCACCGAAAGATTTTGATCAGATAAGGTACCAGAAACTAGGATAGACATAGCATGTCGATAAATCCGTCAGATTGACATTGGCGTATTTTAAATGAAACTTTTATACTCTAGTTTTGATTCGACGATTGTCAAGTCAAAGTTCTTAAAATATTTGATTGATTTGATTAACAATAAAAAGAAACAATCACAAAATCAAACAAGCGTTTATCGTTAAAATTTTACAAAAATACTATGAACCCATGACGCTCAGCTAAGCAAGGCGCTGTAAAAATATTAGTTAAACCACATGTGGATTTTATTTTCTCTTGTAATAAGCTGGTATTTTCCGGCACTGTCATTTCTTGCATTTTCTTATGATATCAAGTTAAATGTAGCTTCTTTGACAACAGTGCCATTGTGTTGACCTAATTCTGCATGAAGTTTTACATAAAAAAAAATACTGAACATAGTATCCATCTGTTCTCTCGTGATTTCCCGCAATATTTCTTCAATTTGGATAGTTAAATTTTTAATAGAAAAATAAAGGATAGGGGTATCCATCCATGACACAAAATCAGTACATGCACAGCAAAAAATAAAAACACAAGTAAAGCAAAGGAACAGCGCTTGTATTGCTGTTCTTCATCTAAAAGTCACAGTGAGGCCTCAAACACGAAGCCAAGTTTCAACTGCTTTTCTAAGGTCAGACGTCCAGATGTTACTCTCGTGAGTAATATATATCGTTACTCACTCTTAGAAGAAGCAGACTCTATATGTATCTGTAAAACTAGACTGAATAGTATACGAATCCTATGAGCATAAGACAAAATATCCTCAACCGACAAAAGACCACCATTGTTTTTCCTTCCTTCTAGATAAAAGTATGGGTGATCGATTTAAACAATAATAAATCCGAGAGATATGACTGTTTAAATAAAGATATCGACTGCTTACCTTTTATTGCACTTGCAAGTTTAAATCATGTATATATTGAATTTTCGAGTGGTCAAATATTTAATAAGATAATATTGTCTCTTCTTATGTATCGTCATTCTTATTAAGACATTATGACGAACTTGCGATTAGAGATACCTAGCTGTATATGTACATGTATATTATTAGCATTGTATCTACTGATATGCATGTACATGTAAATAAAGTTATTTGTGTACATATTATCTACAATTTCCTCCAATATGTACACTTTAAGTCTGTTAAGAGGGTTTTTATGGTTTTGTTTGTTTTCTCCTTTTTTGTTTTTTCGTTTTGTTTTTTATAATTTTCTTTTTGTTTTAATTACCACGAAAAGGCGCATTGGAAAAGTAATGTAAAAGCCTTTAAAATCATTAATATCGCTTTAAATATAAAAGACAGAAGATGTGGTTTGATTGCCAATGAAACAACTATCCACCAAAGTTCAAATGCAGTGGATGTTTTTTCCTGTTTTCGGAGATTTCATGATACAAATTCTAATTTTTGACCAAAAATAGTAATTTCTGGTCTTGAACTTTTGTCAGTTTTCGTAAACAATCTTATTTGACATCTTTAAAAGAGTTTAATTTGATCCGGTTTCCTATTTTCTGAGATTTTATAATAAAATCTTAGTTTAAACCTCAAAATACTAATTTCTTGTCATAATTTTTGTCAGTTTCCTCATACAATCTTATTTGTGATGTTTCAGATAGAGTTTTATTGTAATAAAAGATCTTAATCCATTAATAACATAAATATTAAAATTGTCCTGTCTTCATTGTTTTTTTTTTTTTTTTGTTTGATTTTTTTTTGTCATTTGAGGGGCTTAATTTTCGCTTA